>CM048746.1:287701692-287944192 GCA_026315105.1 Locusta migratoria | reverse complement strand
TTGTCAAGATTTTTCAATGTTTTATTTATGGCCCTTATTTCGTGTTTCTTAGTTTGTAGATGTTGATAAAAAGTAGAGCCTTGTTTTCGGTGTTTCTGTGTATTCTTTATATCTAATTTCGAAGTTTCTTACAGTATGATCTATATAAAATTCGTGACAGGTGTACATTCAATTTTGTAGATACCAGAGTTTTTATTGGTTGCTGCACTTTATGGGTAACAAAATTAAAAGAATAAGTAAACATTTTCATCATATCCGAAATTTGTATGGCTTTCTTTTCCATGATCTATTTGTTTACACACCTACGGAGCAATTAAACGCGCTCCGATATTGGTAACACATAGAATTAAACATAGAAAATGCTTAACTCTCAATGGCTGCTTGTCTGAACGGCCTATCAGTAATGCTGTTGCACTCAAATAACTGCTTTAATTCCTAACTCATTCAGTTACTTTAAAGAAAGTAATGAAATTCTGAAAATCTTAATTTTCGATATAAAATTGAAATAATAAATTTAAAAAAATATTACCAGCAGCAAAATACTAATCATTTTGCTAATGTTCATTTTGCCTCCATTTATACATACATACGCACAATGGTGACAGCCTCTCACTCTATCCAACAAATTCAGACAACAAAATAAAGTTTAAAAATACTTAATGGATATCCTTCTGTATCTCTGAAACTATTACTATCGATGGTTTGAAATGATAAGGGAACAGTCTAGAGCACCGCATTTAAATATAATGCATACTAATTTTGATCATGGTGTGGATTTCTTCAGATCTATTCCATTGTTGTCACGTGGAACCTTTCATGAGCTCTTACCTGTCCAAATATCACCACTGGAGTAAATCTGATGATGATCTACAGTAGGATCGAAACTAGTAGTCAATAATTTTAAATGATGCATTCTATACTCTTTTCTTTTTACTATTGACAAACAGAGCGCTTTCGTTCCCCCCAATGTTTCCGAAAATATTTTGTAATGGTATGAAACATTAATATGCAATGTAATTAAGAACACAAGACTGTATAAGAAGTATTAAATTAGTTGGGTAAGAATTAAGTTACTTCTAATTCGTCGAGATCGTCCGCTACGTTGGTTTATTGTCCCCAGCTCACAGTCAGCTACTCCCATATAAAATATTACGTTCTGTAACTTGAAATTTCTTTGCATGTGGGAATAGTTAGCAGTCAGATGTTTCTATTTCACTTAAATGGATTTCTTCCTAAGGAAAGGTTATCCCGCTTTCGCATTACCTCTTCTTGCCACCTGTTTTGTTCACTCAGTTTTCATTTGTGTGATGTTCAGCACCAGCTGGTTTACTCTCTCTCTCTCTCTCTCTTTCTTTCTTTGTCATATATATATATAAACCCTTCGACGTCCCAGAAACCACGGACGGTAGCCTCTCTGGCAGATGAAAGGCACTTCCTCTTTTATTGTGGGGAGCGACGTCCTTCCAGCCATTGACGGTTATAGATGTTTCGTTTTTGACGTAATGACTGCAGCGGACCTACGTTCCTCCGACATTTACAGCATGGTGTTCAAATCAATTGCTCTTTCTAAAACAAGTATAGGCGCCACCGAGGAATTAGTTTAGACCTCTTCCGGTGGACGAACGTCAAACTTGGCGACCATTCTTTACGAAGAATTCCAGTAGTTACCAGAGACTGAAGAGTATGTCGTGCACTGTGATCCGATTATTTCACTTTTTATAGCTCTTTAAAATGGTATGGGGTAAGCTTCGAATTAGGATTTTCTACCTGGCGCCTTAATTTCGTGAACTTCATCCAATAGAAAATTTTCGAGTTCACTAGACTTGCATGTCAATTGAACTAGCTATCAGTTGTTGACAATGAAGGTGCAAACTGACTATAATTTTTATTTAAATGATTGTAAAAATAGCTTGTTGGTTGGTTGAATAATCAGTTAGATGTTGTTAGTAGAGTATTTATTGTAAAAACACATGTTTTGGGGTTAGCCCATCATCTGGTGATGTGTTAGTAAGATACCTATACAGTCAATAAGTATATACACAAAATTATTTGCAATTTATAATGAATATACAAAATATTTTTATATATAGTAATTAATTTTCCATAATTTGGAATTACATACCGATATAATATACATTGAGCATTGATGTATTTAAATTTGTTATTTAAAATACTGTTATTATGTATTGCCAAACAAGAATAAATATCAATTGTGATTAACATAATGTTTATATAAAATAAAGATAACGTATATATAGATTCTAGGCTTCGAAAATTTCAATAATTAATTTTGAGTTTTAACTTTATTTGGCAAATGAGGTATTTATTTTATTTTGGGTATTTGTTTAAAATGATGCAGATTAGACCACTTTATTTTGACCTTGTATATTGAATAAATAAGGTAACTTTTCGACTAACTTCCATGCTACTCACATGATATGTGCCATAGAATTTATATTTACTAAAATATTCTATATATGAATTATCTTTACTTTATATAAACATCATCTTAATCACAATTGATGTCTATTATTGTTTGGCAATACAAAACAGTATTTTAAATAAATTTAAATGCATCAGTGCTCAGTATATATTATATCAGTATGTAATTTCAAAATATGTAAAAATAATATATATGATATTTTTATTTTTATTATAAATTGCAAATAATTTTGTGTGTATACTTATTCGCTGTATATGTATGTTACTGACAGGTCACCAGATGATGAGCTAAGCCCAAAACATATTGTGTTTTTCCACTAAATAATCTACTAACAACATCTAAGTGATTATTCAACCAACCTACACCTATTTTAGAATTATTTAAATAAATTTTGATCATGACCGTTGCATACCTCTACCAAGAATTTGTCTAAAATAGCTGTAATTAACAATCAACGAGGTGCCATTAAAATGATCAAGCATGATTATCATGCATCCCAACAGAAAAAAGTTATCGAATAATGCTACCGTCTTCGTGTTCTACAATAATGGGACATTTGTCTACACATAGTCATAACGATTATTTCCATGTCATCAGTCACAAAAGTCCAACTTTGTTCCATGATTTAAGTTCAGAATTTTCTTGAGTAGTTTTCTGTTCCTTAGTGCACTCGTTAATCGCTGATATTTACAGTGACCTACAGAAGTATTCTCAAAGAGTAAGGATGATTAGGGTTTAGCGTCCCATCGACAGCGTGGGCATTAAAGAAGGAGAAAAAGCACGGACTGTTATTTTAAGATTGGGGAATGAAATTGGCCTAACACTTTGAAAGCAACCATCCTGGCATTCACTGGGAGTGATTTAGAGTAATTACGGATACCATTAATTTGAATGGCGCGTTGTAGATTTTAAGGGTCGTCCTCCCGAATGCGAGGCCCAGGTGTTGAGCATAGCGTCATTTTGAAATGCTAAAATGTTTGTAAATCTATCGGACCAAACTGCGTGGTCATCAGTCCGTAGCTTACAAACTACTTAAACTAAGGTAAACTAACCCATGGACAACACGCACACACACACACACACACACACCCATGCCACAGGGAGGACTCGAACTTCCGACGGCGAGCAACCGCGCGCTCCGCAGCGAGGCTCCTTAGACCGCTCGGCTGCTCCACCGGGACTCGTCATTTTGCTTGGGCAGTACTCCTAATAGCATCATTTACATTCTACGCAATACGATCGCTTTCATCTTTATGTAAATCTTTCATCTCAAATATCTCTGCTGTTTCTATACTGGTTTCTTTTCATTTCTTCATCCCTCGCTTCCAAATCTAAGTAATATTACCCGAATAGTATTAAGAGATGTGTTTTCCTAAGTTTTGCCCATTTCATGTTCTGTTTATTGTTTCACAACTGTTTAGAATCTGAGCAACTTGTCATCTACGAGCGATTTTCAAATGATAAGGTACGAAACGACACTGTGGTCATAAGTGAAGTCTTTATTCAAAAGTAATCACCAGAGGCTAGAGCTCAACTATCCCACTGTATTCCGGTTCCCACAATTCCTGTGGCTGTGACAAGAGTCGCTCCTCTCCAGTGTCCTAAAGTTCGTCGTCCAATTTGATGCGCTTTCCATTTATGATGGAAGTCACAGGGCGACGTGAAAGGCGGAAGCTCAAGCTGTTGCACTTGAATATGGCCAGTACACTTTGCGTGAGTCTGGAGACGTGTGGACTCGAGTTATCATGGAGAAGAATCACTCCTTTCATGAGCAGCCCAGACCTTTTCCTCTTGACGCACTTGCATAGACTACGGAGTGTCTTCCTTGCAGCAGGAATTCGATGAGCGTCGAACCTTGGACGTCGAAAAAGGCGGTGCGCATCACCTTGCCTGCTGACGGCACAAACTTAGTGCCCTTCTTCAGATGTATATAGGCACCCTTGGAACTTCAGTCAGACTGAAAAGATTATCTATGGATTTCTCGTACCGTGGTTTAAGTGTCATGTTCTTTTACCCTTCATCATTGTTGAAGCGTATGGTATCGGGGAAGGACTTCAAGTGTCGAAAGAGATGAAAATCTCTAGGAGCGATGTTGGGATTCAGCAGAGGATGGTCAAAAACATCAGGAGTTATTTTGGCACATTTGCTATATGTCGTCGGGCATTGTAATGAAGGCGCTTGATGACACCCTCAAATTGTTGGACCCATCTTCTCATTGTTGAAAAAGTCATTGCATTTTTCCCCCAAACCTCGCAGATTCGTCGACCAGTGTCTCTTGGTTTAACGTTCTGCGAGTCGTCGGGACAATGTGCGTGGACTCACAGGACTTTGTAGGATCTCCAGTACATGTTCGCGGATGGTGGATGCAGAAGTCATGGGATCCTACATTGTCTGGCGTCTCATACGACGGTCCTTCCTCATTCTGGTTTTTCTTGGACGACCTCAAACTACACGATGATTACGACATTGGCCACTGTTACATGTGAATATCCCAGATGCCTAGAAATTACACGATACGACCACGCGATTTCCCATTCAATTCCTGACGTTGGTAGACAGGCTCTCTAATACATCTGCAAGGCATCATATGAGCTTTGTACGTAAACGTCTTTCTTGACTCTCTCACGGCAGTTGACCGGTACCAACTTCACGTGAACGAGGTGGTAATATCACCAATGTACTCTGGTGGTCACTCTACATATTGCAAAGATACAGGTTCTGGGATGGAATCATTACAACAGCGGCGTTTATCGTTGCAGCAAGGTGTACTCACGAAACTCCAATCGCCAACATTCTCCTCCGAATGGGAGAATATATTGTTGACTCCCACCTACATAGGTAGAAATGATCATCAGAATAAAGTAGGTAAAAGAAATGAAACGGTACTGTTTAAGTAATAATTAGGTGCATGGCGGGAACTTCAGAACAAACTCAGACATCAACCTGATCTTGATGAAATTTTGCACACCTGATCTTAAAAACAGTAGAAATGTCAATGTTTACATATATTATCCTACGGTCCGTGGAATAAAGTTTAGCACTTATAAAAAGTTGTAATATGGAGGTAAGATATGAACAGAGAGAGGGGGAGGGACAGGATCAGATTGGCAGATAAGGGGGGTGTAAGGAATTTGGATGGGTGGATACAGAGGGGGAAGGAGTAGGAGGACGATAGAAAAGGTAGCGGAGGGGAGGCAGTGGAAGAGTAGGTGGCGGCGAAGAAGGAGGCGGCACAGGACAGAGGGAGGTTGAAGAAATAGATGGATTAAGAGAATAGGGAGGGATACATGGATTAACTAAGGATTGGGATAGATAAATGTCTGAACAATGCCAAGTTTTCAGCTAGTCAGTGTAGAGAGAGAGAGAGAGAGAGAGAGAGAGAGAGAGAGAGAGAGAGAGAGAGAGAGAGAGAGAGAGAGAGAGAGAGAGAGAGAGAGGAGGGAGGCAACAAAAGAGGCATGAAGATGGGGGAAGTGATTTGCAGAGAGATGAAAGGAAGGAATGTAGGATGCATGTCCAAATCCCATGCATATTTAGCAACTGCGTAGCATTACCGAGTTCGCTCGTATTCTATTACAAAAGTAGATGAATATTTGTTCTGATGAAGTTATAGGGATTTCAACATGGGCTTAGATAATCATAAGCAATAGAGACATTTACACACAGCATTGTCAGCATAACGCCGAAGTAGATATTTTCACTTATTTTAGAATTGACATTTAATATCTACTTATGAGCAAAGCAATTTTGATTCGCTCTGTACGCCCTTTAAGTAGAAACCAAAATAATCTTGATCTAGAGGAGATAAAGGGCTATCACCTCAAGTAAGTCCTTAATCGTACCTTACTTTGTTTTCGAGTTTTTGAGGCATGCACATTTACACTTACTTTTATAATACAGAACTAGCTGCAGTAGGGTAGAAATTATAATATTAGAAGCAAAAATTTGGCAATGTATTTTAGCTCTTTATTAAGATACTTCTTAATAAACGACATTTTTCATTTTATTACCAGGAGTATATATATTATTCAGCTTTCTTACTCCGGAGCAAGCGACATATAGTTGATCGCGAGAGAAGCAAGAGTCATTAACATTGTTGCTACAATAATTTAAAGTTCGTCCTCGTTATTAATACTATAAGGTAATATTATTGGAGATTTCAATCTTTTCAATTGGATTGTTAGTTCAGTACCGATCATTAACGTCTTAAGGATAAATACTGTGTGTCCCTTTTCCTTTCCAGTCGTAAGCGCGGCTTCGAAGATGTGATGTGACAGCTGTTTGACGATCATCATCGATCCATTAGTAGTTTTAGGGATTTAAGATTACTGAGTATCCAATTTTATGTCGAACGTAGTTGGCGGCATTCATGGTACTCGTAGAGAGTTTGGAAATTCTGTAAGGATGTTTACATTTTCTTCAAAGTTTATCATCATATCGATTGATGTATATATTCTCTCTTCACTGGAAATTTTCATTTGAATGTTAAAGTTGATATCGTCAACAACATTTTTTTATTAAAAATAAGGAGAGGCATTAAATTAAAATTTATGCTGTGGCCGGGATTCGACCCCGGGACTTCCTACTTACTAGGTAGTTGCTTTAGTCCACTCAGCTAACACAGCATAAATTTTAATTCAGTGCCTCTCCTTATGTTTAATACCTTTGGTATAAGGAGACAATGTTGTTTCGACGAATTTTATTATTTGTTAACATTTTTTTAGTTGCAGGTGGTATATTTATGAAAAACTGTCCATAAATTTGGTCCCTGAGCTCGTTTTCAGTAGTGGCTTTGTTGCAGAAATGACTGTTTGGATCGATGAGGCCAGTCGTCTGGTCAGTAGGATATGTACCTTCGCCTATTTGTAAAGGTGTGTGCTTCTGCTTCGTCTCTCGATAGTTGAGCTCACACATTCTTTGTTAGTTAAAGTGTTTGTATGCAGGGCCAGATATATGATTTGTGTTGTAGTTGGAATAAAAGGATAAAATTTATTGACAATATATTTAACTATTTATTGCAATACTTCTGTATAAACATTTTTCATTTCATTATATGGACTAAATACATGGTGTCCCAGATCTCTTGCTCACACAAAATATTACTGGTGAAACAAGAGCTATTGTAAAACAACTTTCACCGGTATCAATGTAAGGCAGGGGTCATTAATGTAAATATTTGAAAACATTCTAAAACAAAAGCATGTATACTTATTAAAACAAACTTATTTATTTGTAAACGGACACCCTGTAATTTTCATCAGCAACGTGTAACATGACAAATCACATGAACAATGTCGTTGATTACATAGCAATACCCCTATTACATCCCGAGATATTGCGAAGCGAAGTTGACGCCCTGTATATACGGGGAGTCACCGTAATGAGGTTCGCTGAGCTGCTGACAGACACGAAATAGGTAATGACATTTACACAATTTAAATTTTCGGCCAAGGCCTTCATCAAAAAAGGAGTGAATGTATGTGTTTTGTTCATTTTTCTGATGTAGTCCGCGGCCAAAAATTTAAGTTGTGGAATCTCTTTATGTTGAATTGTTACCTATCCTCTATTACTCATACACACAAAATAAGAGCAAAACAAGGGTAATGGAATGCAGTCTCAGAAAATCAGACGATGCTGAAGGAATTAAAGTAGGTAACGAATCAATAAAGGTGGAAAATGAGTTTTGTTACCTGTTGACATATGATGGTCTCAGTTCAGAGGATATTAAAATGCAGAATGGCAGTGCCGACCGCGGTGGCCGCGTGGACTCATAAGCTCTACAAACAATTGAACATTTGATTTGCAGAATGGCAGTGGGAAGAAAAGCGTTTTTGAAAAAGAGAAATTTAACATCTAACATTAAGTTACGAGTAAGCAAGTCGTTTCTGAAGACGTTTGTGTGGAGCTTTGCCTTATATGGGAGTGAAACTAGGACGATAAACCGTGCGGACAGGAAGAGGATAGAGGCTCTTGAAATGTGGTGTTACAGAAGAATGATGAAGATTAGGTGGGTGAATCGCGTAACTAATAAGGAGGTACTGAAGAGAATTGTGAAGAAAAGGAATTTCTGGCATAAGTTGACTAAAAAAAGGGATCGATTGGTAGGACACATTCTTATACATCAGGGAATTGTGACTTTAGCGTTGGAGGGAAGTGTGTGGGGTAAAAATCGCAGAGGGAGACCAAGAGATGAATATAGTAAGCAAATTCAAATGGATGTAGGATGCCGTTCTTATGAGGAGATGAAGAGACTTGCTCAGGATAGAGGTGTAGAGTTGCATCAAACCTGTCTCCGGAATGAATTTGTTTGTAGAGCTTATGGGTCTTAACTACGGGGACATCAGTCCCTAAACTTACAAACTACTTATGAACTACTTACGAACTAAGACGACACAAATATCCATGCCCGAGAGGGGATTCGAATCCCCGACCGTAGTGGCCGTGCAGACCGTGACTGGAGCGCCTTAGTCTCCTCGGCCACCGCGGCCGGCATATTCTTAGACATCAGGGAATTGTGATTTTAGCGTTGGAGGGAAGTGTGTGGGATAAAAATCGCAGAGTGAGACCAAGGGATCAATATAGTAAGCAAATTCAAATGGATGTAGGAAGCCGTTATGAGAAGATGAAGAGACTTGATCAGGATAGAGTAGGTGTAGAGCTGCATCACACCTGTCTCCGGACTGAATACCACAACAACAACAACATATATACTACTGATATCTACTAAAATGCCAATCCGATATAAATATAAATTGGATTTGCGGTTCATTAGAGATCAGTAGTATATTGGGTATAATTACTCGTTGTCCTCATTTCTCTCCAGTCATAAGCTCGTAAAAGTACGTCAGAGAAATGTGACCTCTCATATTATTTATTAGCTGAAGTATTTGTATCTGTGGCCAGAGGTATACGGCTGGCCAAGGACATATGGGTGGCTAGACATATGATTTTTTTACAGCATGCGTTGCTCTCGTCTGCTGATGTTGTCATTAAAATTGTATTTGCGCAGGTACGCCCTGTACGCGCTTTAGGTAAAAACAAATATAATCATGATATAAAGGGATAAAGGGCTAACACATCATGTGAGTTCCTTGATCGTACCTTAATTGGTTTTTGAGATTTTGCGGCATGTACATTGTAAACTTACTTTTATAATATGTGATGATGATGATTTTTGTACTTGTCCATCTATAGCAACTGAAAGAAACCAATAGTCTGATTTGGTATACGCGTTTCGCATTTATTATATGCAAGGCATCATCAGTGTCAACTTTTTTCACGTTGGTTATGTGCGTTACTGCATTTCTTCAGTTTTGATGTTATTTCCTAGTGCTGCAATAACGAAATTTCAAATGGGAGTAATGTGTAACATCAAGAACTGAGGAAATGCAGTAGCACGAATGTAGCCAAATGCCTACATAAATTGCCACTGAAGATGCCTGACATCCAATAAAGGCGAAACGCGTATGGTAAACAAAACTATTGGTTTCTTTCAGTTGCAATAGACGGACAAATACAAATAATACGCAACCGAGGAAGACCGGACAAATAATTAAAGATGGGCAACGTTCTTATCTTGAGTTAGCTAGATTTCTCCTAACAACGTCAACGACATAATTCGAACGTATTTTTTGGAGACAGGTTTTAACTAACAGCTTTTTCTGAACTTCCCAGTCAGTAGGGAAGTTAAAACGTAACAGTTTCATAGCCATTTCAGGAACAAGAGCGACTATCGGCCAGCATGTGTTACCTCTCACAGTTTCCCGTCAGCGGGCAGAGATGAGATGCAGGGATGGAGACTCAGTAGCCCCCTGTGAAGTCTACCTGCTCCTTTTTTTCCTTTCCGCCCCATTTTCTGGCGGACAGTGACGCTTCTTGCTTCCGGCGATGAACCCCACCATCGATCTGGGCGGAGCTGCTGGCAGCCACCTGGTAAAAGAAAGTCCTTCCACTGTCTGCCCCACGAGTAGCACCAGAAGACTAAAGTTTTACTGAATCATCAGTTCAAATAGTAACAGTACACAAAGACAGGCTTGGAATTTTCTACATAGTTGTTTTGTATGTATTGAATAACGCTTAGGTTTCTGGGCTGGAGAGGTAAAGGTTTTGCCAGCAGTTTGAGGCATTATCCCTGTATCCTTTAAAACATTTAATGTAAGATACGTACACGATTTGTGTTTCTTCTCAAAGGAAACTGTCGAAATTTTATTAATACAGTGTTTGCATGTCCTTCTCGTTAATAAAGACGTGAGGTGCCTTCGGGTAGATGAACGGGCGCACCATCTCTGAATGAACAGTTTAAACTTTCGTTCTTTATCTGAGTTGGATATGCAGAAATGGTCTAGGTTTACTAGTCCTGGGCCGCTGTTACACTTGTAAGTACCCCCGCCTCCCAGTTCTTCAACAATATGTAGCCTGGAACCAAAGGAATATATATAATTATTAGCTAATTTAAGAAATATGTATAATAAATGAAATACATCATATCAGTTGCATTCTTTTCTTTTTATTAATTGAAAAAAAAAGAAAACAGTGAAATATGTTTAAATAATTTAACAATTTGTGATAAATGAAAAGTACAGATTTTTTAGAGGTGACAGACTTCCAAGTGTGGCGTCTGGAAAGAAAGTTACAATACTACGTACAAGAAATATACTTTTTATTATTATATTAACTAATACTACTACAAATCTGTGCGATTTCTTTAGAAGCTACATGTACAATAATATTCGACTAAAATTGTAGAATAATAATATATGTTGCTGTTCATATGTCGATATTTGAAAAGATATCTATATCGTATTCATGACTTGAGCAGGGGGACGTGAAGTCTAGTTTACGATACAATTTTTAAATTATACCATATGACGATATTTTATGAGATATCTGTACAGTATTCTTTACTTGAGCAGGGGGAGGTCAAGTCTAGTTTACGATACAATTTTTAAATGATACCAATCGTCTCTATTTCATGAGATATCTATATCATATTCTTTACTCGATTGGTGGTTAGGTAAAGAGAGTTCAATACAGTTGACAACAAAGTCATCCGTTGATTTTAGGCTATCTCATAAATCGTGTAAAAATTTTTTTAATTATGACAAACTCATCCAGTCCGTTTAACTACGAACGAATCAAGATATCAATTGTGTTTCTTTAATTACATCAACGACGATATGCAAATAATTCCATATATTTGGTACAAACAAAAATTAATATCATCTATGTATATATATACATAAACATCTTCGAGTAATGACGTCATTGGTCAAAGCAGACGGGTTGTAGCGTATACTAGACTTGACCCGGAACTTTCGTACTCTTCCGTACTGACTGCCGTGGCTGTAGTGCGCCGGCATTTCTAAGCGAGGCCCCTTCTTCTTATTGGCCTGCGCGCGCAGCAGGCAAAGAGGTACCGAGACTGCGGGTGCTCCCGGCAGCCGAAGTACTGTGCCGCGGCGACTTGTGTATACAGCTGGCGTTGTGGCAAATAGTGACGCCACAACAGATTAAATACATTTAAACAATTAAGTAATCTAAGCTCTGCCACGCAGCAACGTGAGTTCGCAGTGGTAGCAGTCATGGACAGTAAGGGCGACGGTGACAGAGTTGTTCCTGGCATAAGCAACTTCACGCGTGTATTGCGATGTTTGGTCTCTGACTCTAAGGAAAGTTATACATTCAGCAGAAAATGTTAAAAGAGTGTTGTAAGATTACCGCCCAATAGAAATATTGTTAATTAATAGCATTTGATAATTAAACAGTATGAAGTTCACCGCAAACATTGACCATGCCAATGCACTAAATGTTACACAATTTTAATCTTATTAATTATGGTAGCAATGTATGTACACAGTTGGGTGACAACATTTAAAGTTAGGCCATAGGTAGAAATTCTCCACGTTGAGATTTGCTGTGTGCTTGTAGCTGACGGGAGGCCAGCGAGCCGGCCGACGTTGGTGACTTGTTCCAACTTAGGATTTTCCAGTTCGTTTCCGGTGAGGGGAGAGAGGGACAATGGCGAGTGCCAGGCACAGTGCAGTGCACAGCGTGAAATAAAATATTCTAATACTACTCGCATTTAAAGTAATACGATGCAGTTAGGAACCTTTAAGGCCCTCATTACAAAATAGCATTTTGATAAATAAACAATACATTAGCTGATATAGTCACATCTGGCGTAATATGTTTAATTGACAATGAAAAGTAATAAATTACCAATGAACACAAGACAGTTACACAACTAGCATGGCAATGTTTGTTTATAAAAATAATATATTAACTATTTCTCATTTTATTTTCAATTAATCTTGTGTATTTTATCTTTAAGTATTCAGTTAAATCACTTATCTGTGATATAAGAAATTGCACAATTATAATAAATAGTACAAAAGATGTTTATACTAATATAAAAACGTAAGAAGATATTTTTTAATGCATAGTGTAATTATTTTGATTTTAAGTAAAGTTTTAGAAATGTATTGGCTGAGCGCTGTACGTTGGCAAATCGGTTAGAACAGCTCACATGGGGAAGCTGATGACGTAGGGAAAAAAACTCGGCAGTTGAGCTTCTGGCGCGCGACCGCGCGAGGGCAGGAAGTGACGAGTCGGGAGCGAGTGGTGTAGCTGGCCGGGCGGCGTCGCTTTGCAGCGGTCGGTATGTGTATCTCCAGGTGGAAACTTTAGATTTGTGTGTGGCAATCGCCACGTGTGGTTGCTCGTCATAGACTGCACCAAGTTGAATCGAGTGCTACTGTGTGTTGAAATATTTAGCCGGTGGAACAAGGTGTGCATCGTACTGAATTAAAGTGACTATGATTTGTTAATGCAACACGTGTCGTCGCATAGGCATGAACATAAACGGTGTTTGAGACAGCCTCATGGTGTGAAAACAATTTGCGACAAATATTCATTTTGACTGGGGGCTCACGAGCTATAACTTTATTTGATAAATGTGTCGACGTACAGACGTATCAGCCACAGGGTTATAATATTGTGAAATAAACAACATAAAGTGAACTTTTACGTGTTTTCAAAAATAGTAGATAGTACACCCTTTTCTCTCATGAACTTGATTTTATTATGAATTTGTTTTGTTAATCATATGCAGGGAAGGAAAGCTGCGAACGTGTGATATCATCCCCTACAAAACGAGTCAAACAGTCGCAATCACAGTTCCAGTGTTTTTGCATGTTTAGGAATTTGGTTCGCAGCTGGTGGTTGTGAGTTTTAAAAATTAATCTTGCCCTATTTTAAACTCTCACCCCGACCTTCACTCTTGCAGTACGTTCGTAATGGTTTGTTGTGTCACTCTGCAGTCGTACAATAACTCAGTCTTGGGACATGACTTACTGTACTGAAGGTCTCCCTAAGACGTTAGTGACTCATTAAGCAAAAGTGAAACTAAAATTTCGGTGACAGTGAGGTAAACATTAAGGGCTATATTCAGTCATAACATACCATGTGTAGCTATCGCGACTTCTGTTACTCATCAAGGTACGAAGTTGTTAAAATTAATGAATCTGCCTAACTTTCGCTCCTCAATAAACAGATAAGCTACATGGTTTGGATCGAGAGAATATGAAAAAATGTATAGGAATGAGCTCCATCGAGTATGGAGGATGTTCATGTTGCTCGACAATACTTGTCCACACACAGCCAATATCATCAAACGGTTCCTGGAAGAAGAAAAAAAGGATGTGGTGCAACTTGTACATCCACCACAATCGCCGGATCTAAATCCTCCAGAGTTATTCATGTTACCTGGACTGAAACTCTCTTTGAGAGGAAAGAGATTTGACGATATTCCTGACATCCAATCAAAGGTGATGAGGCACTTAAACACCATCTCAAAGGAAGACTTTGTGTAAATTTCCAGGACATTTGTCGCAGAGCTCAGCCGTACTTAGTTATGGGAGCTGACTATTTCGCAGTACAGTAAGGTAACTGTAGTTCACAGTCATCTACGTTAATATTACAGGAGTATTCACCGAACTGTATCTGAGTTTTTGTACATCTGTTTGATTATCCTAAGGACAGTTCCCGTCTTTAAGATGATAAATGCAATGTTTAAGGAACAGCATTCAGCCTTTCCTGGATTGACGAACATAAGGCACTGTTTCGCCCCTGGAGTGGTTTGCTAATTCAGTCGATCGCTTTGCTGCAGAAAGCATCTAGGTACATTTACGATAGTGCGTAAAATGCAGCATTGACTTCGCTGCGATTCGGTAGCTCCAAGAGATCAATGTGTTTCTGCTACTGGGTATGGAAAATCCGAAGTAACTTGCGGGCACTCTGTCACATAGATGTGTTACTCGTTAGAGGCGTAGGAAACTTCAGGAATTGTAAGTGGTTGGAGGCCATGGGAGGGTAAATTTGAAGGTTGGAACTTTCATAGTGACGTCTATTTATCCAAAACGTATACAAAAGAAACATGTTTGTAACTGTTACTACAATACTTACCATTAAAATTGCTACACCAAAGAGATATGCAGATGATAAACGGGTATTCATTGGACAAAAATACTAGAACTGCCATGTGATTACATTTTCACGCAATTTGGGTGCATAGATCCTGAGAATTCAGTACCCAGAACAACCACCTTTGGCCGTAATAACGGTACTGATACGCCTGGGTATTCAATCAAACAGAGCTTGGATGACGTGTACAGAGCAGCTTCAACACGATACCACAGTTCATCAAGAGTAGTGACGAGCCATTTGCTCCGCCAGCAGTGACCAGACGTATTCAGTTGATGAGAGATCTGTAAAATGCGCTTGCCAGGGCAGCAGTCGAACATTTTCCGCATCCAGAAATGCCCGTACAGGACCTGCAACATGCGGTCGTTCATTATCCTGCTGAAATGCAGGGTTTCGCAGGGATCAAATGAAGGGTACAGCCACGGGTCGTAACACATCTGAAATGTAACGGCCACTGTTCAAAGTGCCGTCGATGTGAACAAAAGGTGACCGAGAGGTGTAACCGATGGCACCGCATACCATCACGCCGGGTGATACGCCTGTATGGCGATGACGAATACACGCTTCCAATGTTCGTTCACCGCGATGTCCCAAACACGGATGCGACCATGATGATGCTGTAAACAAAATCTGGATTCATCGGAAAAAATGACGTTTTGCCATTCGTACACCCAGGTTCGTCATTGCGTACACCATCTCAGGCGCTCCTGTCTGTGATGCAGCGTCAAGGCTAACCGCATCCGTGATCTCCGAGCTGATAGTCCATGCTGTAAACGTCGTCGAACTGTTCGTGCAGATGGTTGTTGTCTTGTAAACGTCCCCGTTTGTTGTCTCCGGGATTGAGAGGTGCCTGCACGATCAGTTACAGTCATGCGGATAAGATGCCTGTCATCTCGACTGATAGCGACACAAGGCCGTTGGGATCCAACACGGCGTTCCGTGTTGCCCTCCTGAACCCAACGATTCCATATTCTGCTAACAGTCATTGGATCGCGGCAAAGGCGAGCAGCAATGTCGCGATACGATAAGCCGCAATCGCGATATTCTACAATACGACCTTTATCAAAGTCGGAATCTTGATGGTAAGCATTTCTCCTCCTTACACGAGGCATTACAACAAAGTTTCTCCAGGCAACGCCGGTCAACTGCTGTTTGTGTATGAGAAATCGGTTGGCATCTTTCCTCATGCCAGCACGTTTTAGATGTTGCCATCGACGCCAACATTGTGTGAATACTCTGAAAAGCTAATCATTTGCATATCAGAGCATCTTCTTCCTGCCGGTTTAATTTCGCGTCTGTAGCATGTCATCTTAGTGGTGTAGCAATTTTACTTTCCAGGAGTGAATCATTCAAGGTAGTCAACTACGTTGTGTAGAACCCGTTGCCAGCAATGCCTGCAATGCCAGCAGAGCCTGTTCTGTTGATGGTGCGAATGGAGCGAGCGGTCTACTGCCTGTCATACCTTTAGAATAGTTCTGTAGCGAATGCATTAAGTAGTTCCTTCATCTTTGGAATCATATCAGTCACAAGAAGTCTGGGGAGAATGGTGGATGGTAATACTTCGCATCGACCGAAAAGAGTAGCCACAGATTGTGCTGTAAGCGCTCGCACATTGTCGTTCAAAATGATGGGTGGGTGTTGTGCAGAATGTGATGCAGCGAGTATGATGAGAGATTCATTCACAGCCATTCTACCGGGCTGAAACGCGTAATATCTCAATAAAAACATGTTTCAACTAAAATAGTCTTTTATTCAAGAAGTTGATAGTACGAGGGTTGGAACTTAAATAGTGGCAACTTTTTTATTCACAACCAATACAAAAGCGTTACATGTTTGCATGTGTTACTGTCCAACGTTGTGTAGAACCCTTTGCCAGCGCCGTTGAAGGCATTAGCAGAGTCTGTTCTACTGATGGTGCGAATGGAGCGGTCTACTACCTGTAAAATCTCTGGAATAGTTCTGCAGAGAATGACACGAAATGGTTCCTTCATCTCTGAAATCAAATCAAAGTCACAAGGACATAAGTCCGGGGAGTATGGTGCATTGTACAATTTACGGGACTGTGGCTGAAGAACTTTGTCTCTGGTGAAAAGTGATAAACTATGCACGGTAGTAGAGCTGTGGAACTGTGATAATTCAGTAATCGTGTACTCGTGTGATGACAAACTGTGTTTTATAACAAATACTTTTATCGTCGATTAACTTGGAACTGCAAAGTTCGATGGACTACTCAAACTTACGAGTGATAATAATCACTTACGAGTGTGGTCCAAGAATTCGGTGGGATTGATCAACTAATCTCGTGAGATTTAAACGGTAGTGCTGTCGATGACGATGCTGGCAGCAATGTGTGAAAAAATGGCTAGACACACCATAAAAGAGGAAGCCGTTGGGTTAGAGAGACGACAGGACATGAGGACCGATCAATCGTAAGAGAGGCACTCAGAGCTCAAGCTTCATTGCTATATCGATCCGAAGTGCAAGTGGTGCTTCAGTGACTGCTAAGATCGTTCACAGCCGGCTCCACGTAAGTAGTTGAGCTATAAGCTTCCCTGGCCCAACATTGATCTCTGTAAACGAGCGGGCTCCATTTCTGTGGTGTCTTGCACATGTTGCCTGCGATATATACTATGACTAGCTTAACGCCCGCTGCTTCGCATTCGTAGGCTGGTTTGGTCTGCACCAGTTGCTTCTCCCTCTTAATATAAATTTTCATAGATATAGCTTAAGTACTATCATAATGAAATGTTGTGATACTACTTGTAGCCGCGGCAGAATGGCCGTGCGTATTGAAGCGCCATGCTGCGGTGCGCGCTGCTGTTCGCCGTTGGGGTTCTATTCGCCCCTACGACATGGGTGCTTGTGTTGTCCTTAGCATAAGTTAGACAAAGTTAGTTTAATTAGTTTGTAAGCCTTAGGGACTGATGACCCCGTAGTTAAGTCTCTTTAAGATTTTACAAAATTTGAACATTTGATTTTACTACTTGTAACCCCCTATTATAACCATTAATAGTTGAATTTCGAAAAATACCCCAACATGTGTCTTTTACATTGCAACCAAGAGCAAATATCATTTATTTTTAATTCTGGGTTCAAAATTGGTTTAGTAGCAACGTATTTTCAAAAAATGTTTCATCTCCTATTTCACCCCCCTTAATGATTAATTTTCTGAAAATACCGAAACTCGTGTCTTTTTAATACTGACCAAGAAAACATATACCAAATTATGTGATTGTATCTACAAAATTACCTTAATAGCAAGAGATTTTCGAAAAACATCCCCTCTCCAATTTAACCCCCTTGATGGATGAATTTCCAAAAATACCGAATTCTAACCAACAATACAAATATCATTTTTATCAGCTCTAGCATCAAAATTGTATCAATAGCAACGTGTTTTCAATTTTTTTTTTTTTAAATCCTGGCCATTCCATATCCGAAGTTTCGTAGTTGTAGCTTAAAATTTGAGCTGACAGCAGCATATTGTTGAAAATAATTTTTTTGCGTCCTCTATTTCACCCCCTTATAGGTCGAAGTTAAAAAATACCGAAACACTTGTCTTTTAGATTCGAACCCTGAATTAAAATCCGAAATTTTGTAGTTCTAGCTTCAAAATTGCCTAAATAGCTACGTATTTTCAAAAAAACGTTTCACCCCCTATTTCACCCCCTAACGGACGGAATATCGAAAAATCGTTTCTTAAATGACGCCTACAGAGTAAGATCAACACCCTCCACAAATTTCAAGTTTCTGTCTTCTGTGATTTGGGCTGGGCGATGATGAGTCCGTAAGTCAGTCAGTCAGTCGTGACACTTCCTTTTATATATAGAGAAAATAAGATGACGGCAGAAACACTGAAAGCTTTGCAACGTCCTACGCCGAAAGATAGCGTCGTGAAATAGCTGCCAGAGCGCCATATGAGTGTACCTGTTAACAGTCACAGGGCTCAGTTTGACATCATTATGGAGTAAACAGTTGCTACGCTACAGAGACGCACTTGTGCTTTCTACAGCCAACTGAGCGAGTTTCTATTTCTCTCTTTCTGTTGACTCATGTTGCCGCACATGCAGGGTCGACTTTGTTAATCGGATTTGGCGTGTTAATAGTTTCAGGGTGGCGGGATGCTCTTCCTGTCACCACCCCACGTCTCCAGGAGGAAATGTGTACTCCAATTGTCTGTCTATAGTGTTAAATGTGTGAAAGTGTAAAGTGTTACGAAATTTTTGCGAATCGTGTAACTGAGGCGGGACTTGGGGTCCAGCCCGGTATTTACCCAAGAGGATGTGGAAAACCGCCTGAAAACCACATCCAGGATGGCCGGCACTCCGACCCCTTTCATTAATCCACCAGGCGGATTCGAACCGTGGCCTGTACGCCTCCCCGCTTTCAGAAAGCGGTATGTTAGACCACACGGCTAACTGAGCGGGTAGCCAGCTGAGCGAATCTCAGTGGGGTCAAATTATGGACTTTCGAGAGACGGGATGGTACTTTGTGAGGACTCCCACACAAGTTGGACGAGCTGCGTCATTCATGTACATCTACATGGATACTCTGTAAATCACATTGAAGTTCATGGCAGAGGGTTCATCGAATCACTTTTATGATTTTCTTTATAGTTCCACTCTCTAATAGCTCGCGGGAAAAGAGGAACACCTAAATCTTTGTTTTTGATCTGATTGCTCTTATTTTATTATGATGGTCATGCCTCCCTGTGTAGGTGGGTGTTAACATGTTCGCATCCTGAAGAGACAGTGAAAGAAATTTCGCAATTAGATCTGGTCGCAACAAATAACGCCTTTCTTTTAAAGATTTCCACTCCAACTCGTGCATAATTTCCGTGATACTCTCTGCCCTATATAGCGATAATACAAAACAAGCTGCCCCTCTCTGAATTTTCTCTAAATCTTCTGTCAGTCCCACCTGGTGTGGCTCCCACAATGCGCAGCAATATTCCAAAATAGGTCGCACAAGTGCAGTGCAGGCAGTTTCGTTAGTATAACTGTTGCATCTTCTTAGTGTTCTGCCAATGAAACATAGTATTTGATTCGCCTTCCCTACAATATTTTCTGTGTGTTCTTTCCAATTTAAGTTGTTCGTAACGATTACTCCTAGGTATTTAGTTGAATTTACGGTCTGTAGGTTTGACTGATTTATCGTGTAACTGAGGTTTAACGGATTTCTTTTAGTGGTCATATGGATGACTTGACACTTGTCGTTATTAAGAGTCAATTGCCATTTTTTGCACCGTGAAGATATCTTATCTAAATCATTTTGCAGTTGCTTTTGATCTTCTGGTGACATTACTAACCGATAAATGACAGCATCTTCCGTGAACAGCCTAATAAAAATTCTCATATTGCCTCCTAAATCGTTTATAAAAATAAGGAACAGTAGGAGTCGTATAACACTGCCCTGGGGAACGCCAGATAACATTTGTGTTCTACTCGATGAGTTACCGTCAATTATAACGTCCTGTGTCCTTTCTGACACGAAATCACAAATCCTGTCGCAAAACTGTGGCGATATTCCATAAGCACGCAATTTTGTTACAAGACGCTTGTGAGGTACAGTGTCAAAAAGCCTTCCGGAAATCTAGAAACACGGAATCTATTCGAAATCCCTCGTTGATAGCGCTCATCACATCACATGAGTAAAGAGCTAGCTGTGTTTCACAAGAATGATACTCTCTGAATCCGTGCTGACTTTGGGACAATAGGTCGTGCTCTTCGAAGGTAGTTCATAATATTTGATGAAAATGTTTGTTCTAAAACCATGCTGCAAGTCGGCATCAATGATATGGGCCTGTAATTTTGCGGGTCACTCCTATTGCTTTTCTTGAATTTTGTAGTGATCTGTTCAACTTTACAGTCTCTGGGTACGCAACGTTCGCTAAGTGAGCGGTTGTATGTGATAGGTATGGGGCTACTGCATCAGCATACTCTGGAAGGAGCCTATTTGGTATACATTCGGGACCGGGACACTTACTTTTGTTAAGTATCGACCTTTAGCCAAACAAGAAAAGGAAAGAGATAATTTATCTGCAATCTGATGGTAATTTTAGCTGTTGTCGTTTCCACATACTTCGCAAGTTCACTCGTGATAACAAGAAAATTTGTGTATATGTGCCGAACCTATTTTCCTCGCTTGATCATTATACAGTTGGATAAAAAAAGTCCTTGTTGTTGGTATTGCCGTCCAGCAGGGCGATATTGATTCCCGGCTCCTGGCCCCAATGCGTTGAAGCACGCACTGCGCGAGACGCTCGTTTCACAAGTATCGCAGGCTGACGATTCGATTGGCTACTCCAGTGATTCCCAAACAGTGGGCTGCGACCCACTAGGGGGTCACTATGTTTTATAAGTCTTATTACCTTCATAATGTTACTTTTACCCCACAAATAATTATAAAAAACAAGACATTTTCTGCTTGGTGCAGTGGTACGAAATGTTGATTTAAAAAAAATTTACATATCGATTTCGTTCGCATGATGTAACATCAGTGCAGATTGCAAGTCTTGATGACTCGTGTATTCCGTATAAAACAATTAATGGTCAGATCCATAAAATAACTAATAAGATCTTCAGTACATGTTACAAGTTGAAGACCTTTTTACTTATTTTATAGATCTGACCATTAATTGTTTTATATGGGATACATGAGTTGCAAGCTGCACCGATAATGTTTCAAAATAGAAAAAGTACGATAACTATATTTAAAAAAAAAAATACATATTTCACATCGCACCACCATCGGTTTTCTTTATCGATGCTGTGTTGGTCTGGCACAATCTCAATTATGGAGCCAACTTACCACAAATAAATGTAACATATAAGTTCTGCTACATTTTTATTTAAAATGATAATGCTTACGAGTTATGTGTTACGTTTAAAATCTTTACGATACGTTAGGTCCAGTCAAGCATGTTTGTTTATCTAAGAGTGTTACTCAAAATTGATTCTTAATTTGGTATATACTCTCAAAACTTCATTATGAATTGTTACAGAGAGAAGATCAGTTTGTGGAGGAAAACCTTAAAAATCTTCAACTGTCAGTTTCTGAGGGAGCCTGACGAAACTATAATGTGATCCTTCATTAAAAACTTTCTTCAAAGAATGAAGCGGAATCTCATTTTGGATCATAAACGGGGCTTGTATGAAATACTTGCAAAAATAGCATTGGCAACTGTTTACTTAATCGAGCGTGCTTTAATATATAAATATAGAAACAACATTTTCGTGGTAAACTATTTACGCCTGAAACCGAAAATCAAACTTAGATATGGAAATTATGTCATTAACACCAACTTTTAACAGTCTCACAGAGGTAACTTGCTGTTGGAGAAAATATTGTTCATTTTCGTTAATAGTGTTCACAGCTTTCAAACAGCTTACTCAAAACTACGATAAGTAGTTTATTTACATTTAATTACATTAATTACATTTAATAATAACTCCAATTTCATGTTTCAAATCAATTTTATATCAGCATAAATTTTTGTGTAGTCGTTGTAGTATGTATACCAGATCGCAAAAATTTTCCAGAAATGTGGTGAGTCCCGTTACAAATAAGCTTGGAAACCAATGGGCCCTGGGGCAGTGGGTGCAACATCTGGTGTTGGCTAGCATAAAGTATCTTTTTCACTTCAGCTGTCAACAGCCATGCCGCGGTGGTTACATCGGTTCCCGCACGATACCGGGAGTTAGGCACCGTCGATTGTGGCAAGTGCGTGGATGGGTAACCGTCTGGGTACGTAACGCGCTGATGATAATTTTTCTCATGGAGGACAGGAGGGGTGGTACTGTAGGTTTTTCATTGGGTCTCATTAATCAATTATGCAATTTGTAAGCTCCTACAATATTTGTAATGATATTTTGTGTCACTAATCACACAGTGAAACGACATCTGATCACTTGCAATAAATATGTCTAAATAAAAATATTGTGATTGATAATTGATGTAACAGAACAAAACAGTGATCAACAAAGGTGTTTTTACTTTCACATGAATGCAATGATACATGTATTACGAAAATACTCATGTGTATTATACTTTGGATATATGTTGTGAATAATTTATGTGGTTGTATTACATATTTGATGTTAATTTTGTATGTCAATTTTAATATTTAAATAAAATGATATGTATATCGATGTTGTAGACACACTGACCTAGTCACCGGCCGCGGTGGCGCACCAGTCACGGTCTGCACGGCCACTACGGTCGGGGGTTCGAATCCCCCCTCGGGCATGGATATATGTGCCGTCCTTAGTGTTAGCTAGTCCATAAGTAGTTTGTAAGTTTAGGGACTGATGATCCCGTAGTTAAATCCCCTAAGCTATATAAGAATTTGAACATTTAAACACTGAAAAAGTGTTAACAATCTTTTACCTAAAACATGAACCAGCCAGGTTCCTATCTTCCTAAATGTTATTCCGTAACCAAATCGTAGAATCGTAAAAGTGGTAATGAGAAGTATTTAATTACTGGTCAGGACTGAAATTTTTAATTACAAAATGTGCAAGTAAATTTAACGTAATGCAAATCAGTGAACTTTTGGTGTGGTGCAGTATTGAACTGCCTAGTATTGACCGTAAAGTACCTTTCATTCAAATTTATTTAGTATTCATTGTGATCAGAGGCATAATAATTAATTGTCTATAGAAGCCAACAAAACTGACAAATTTTTCAGTTAGTAATTGCAAGCATGACATTTTTAAAAACTGTAAATTTCCTCAGATAACTGTATTCTTTAATCAGTCGAGTTACTAGTTCATTTAATTAGCAAGAATTTTTATAATTACATAATTACCAGTTTTACAGTTCGGTAGACAAGATACGAGAGCGCAATTTTGATTAATTTACAGACAATGATAATTCTCTCCTCATTTAATGAGTGCGAGCTACACCACTGGCCATTAAAATTGCTACACCAAGAAGAAATGCAGATGATAAACGGGTATTAATTGGACAAATATATTATACTAGAGCTGAATGTGATTAAAGTTTCACGCAATTTGGGTGCATAGATCCTGAGAAATCAGTACCCAGAACAACCACCTGTGGCCGTAATAGCGGCCTTGATACGTCTGGATATTGAGTCAGAGCTTGGATGGCGTTTACAGGTACAGATGCCCATGCAGCTTCAACACGTATAACAGTTCATCAGGAGTAGTGTCTGGCGTATTGTGACGAGCCAGTTGCTCGGCCACCATTGACCAGACGTTTTCAATTGGCGAGAGAGCTGGAACATGTGCTGGTCAGAGCAGCAGTCGAACACTTTCCGTATCCAGAAAGGCCCGTACAGGACCTGCAAAATGCGGTCGTGCATTATCCTGCTGAAATGTAGGGTTTCGCAGGGATCGAATGAAGGGTAGAGCCACGGGTCGTAACACATCTGAAATGTAACGGCCACTGTTCAAGGTACCGTCGATGCGAACAAGAGGTGACCGAGACGTGTAACCAATGGCACCCCATACCATCACGCCGGGTATGGCGATGACGAATACACGCTTCCAATGTGCGTTCACCGCGATGTCGCCAAACACAGATGCGACCATCATGATGCTGTAAACAGAACCTGGGTTCATCCGAAGAAATGACGTTTTGCGATTCGTGCACCCAGGTTCGTCGTTGCATACACCATTGCAGACGCTCCTGTCTGTGATGCAACATCGAGGGTAATCGCAGCCATGGTCTCAGAGCTGATAGTCCATGCTGCTGCAAACGTCTTTGAACTGTTCGTGGATATGGTTGTTGTCTTGAAAACGTCCCCATATGTTGACTCAGGGATCGAGACGTGGCTGCACGAACCTTTACAGCCATGCGGATGAGATGCCTGTCATCTCGACTGCTAGTGATACGAGGCCGTTGGGATCCAGCACGGCGTTCCGCATTGCCCTCTCGAACCCACCGATTCCATATTTTGCTAACAGTCTTTGCATCGCAAAAAACACGAGCAGTAATGTCGCGATACGATAAACCGCAATCGCGATACGCTACAATCCGACTTTGATCAAAGTCGGAAACGTGATGGTACGAATTTCTCCTCCTTACACGAGGCATCACCTCAACTTTTCACCAGACAACGCCGGTCAACTGCTGTTCGAAGTTGGAAGTGTCGCCACCGGCGCCAACCTTGTGTGAATACTCTGAATAGCTAACAATTTGCAGATCACTTAAACTTCGCGTCTGTAGTACGTTATCTTCGTGGTGTAGCATTTTGCCAGCAGTGTATTTGCTGTTTTATTGTGTGTAAAACTGAATAGGCATTACGGTGAGACGCATTTTAATAAAAACGCTAAAATAGCTTTACTGCTGATAGGTGCTTATTAACATGCAATAGTTATAAAATTTATTCACTATTTTACAGATAATTTAAGTTTCAGAGCATCTTTGTATCATTTCATTTTGTTTGGAGCTTATTCTAGCTTAGTGTAGACTGTATCAGCATGCCCATTTAATTAACCGTTCATTAATTATCTTTCACAATTAAATAATTTTACAAATGTTGCTCGCTCATTCAGTTAGCGTGGCGACCGTAAACCATTTATATTGCTGAATTCAGTCAGTTTCACTCGCTTGTGCAGAATTTTGGCAACTTTAACAACTTACAAAATATTTTCCTTAATTTTTCCCTACCTAAATTCCGATCGTTGTCGAGTACAGATACGCTGCAGCATCGGTCAAGTTGTAACCTCCTCTACATTTATTGGGATTAAAATTTGGACGATCGCCTTTCCAATAATTAGTGATTTAAGCACACGGGGTACTTAACTGCTAATTGAGTGGTAAGTGTATGGGTGGGAGGTTATAATTGTTTTGTTAATTTCTTTTGTAATTTTAAAACGTAGTTAAAATCTCCAACTGTCTGGCTGGGAAAAATTTTAAGATTACCTGACATAGTCGGGTTTATAATTTTCAAAATGAAATTCCAAGATCACACATTAGTAATTTATTCACTGACGGCCGGTTTCGGTGAACTGTCACCATCATCTGGTCACTTACATATTATAAGCTGGTCATCTGTCAAAAATATAAAAGACATGCAAGAAAGAACGTAAAAACATAAAAAAATAACATACATTTGAGATTAAGAGGTACTTACCCTACCTTTTTAAAAATTTGGTTTAAAATAACAAGTGCAACATTGCACTTAGTCACTATATAAAAAAATACACAAGTTAAAAATATGACAGCTTACAAAATACTGACAGCTTTGGAGATTCTAGTGCAGGCCGCGGTGGCCGAGGGGACTGAGGCGCTCCAGTCACGGTCTGCACAGCCACTACGGTCGGGGGTTCGAATCCCCCCTCGGGCATGGATATTTGTGCCGTTCTTTCTATAAGGTAGTTGATAAGTAGTTTGTAAGTTTAGGGACTGATGACCCCATAGTTAAGTCCCATAAGCTTAACAAACATTTGAACAATTTTTTTTGAAGATTCTAGTTTACATTTTGGCGCAAGGAGGCAGCACCATAGCTGGATACTGTTTGTAAGCTGGTTTCACAGAAGTCAGTTATTACATAAAAATTGTCACAATTTTAGTCAAAAATGAAACCCATAATCTATGTATGGCTGACACTACAATTACATAATACTTTTATTATATTTTTTAAATTTATTTTTTAATTACAAATAATACATATCTTATACCTTATGTAAGTAGAAAGTTTCACCTAAAAGATGTGATCCTGTTGCAGTTCATCCGGGCCAAGTGAAAAGTACCCCATTACAGATAATGGCCAATAAAGATAAAATAAGTTCTCTCTGACAATGTTCCAATGTGGAGCTTGATTTACACTGACGTATTTATTCCAAGATCTTCAAATACACCCTACCCCAAAGAGCCAAATAACTCGTAGGATTTATTCATATTGGAAGGTAATCGGTAGATTTTTCAGAAAAATTAGATGATTCAGTAGGAAGATCTGCACAAACTGAGAAAGTTAATAAAGTGTTGGCCAATCTCTAGCTCTCACTGAAGTAATTTTTCAGCATGAGATCGATCGATGAAATTGTTGATTATGTCCTGAGGGATATCGTGTCAAATTCCGTACGATTGACGCGTTGGATTGTCAGAATCCTGAGCTCGTTTTAGGGATCCGCCTGTAGTCTCAATTGGCGAGCGAGCTGACTGCTTTGCTGGACAAAGGGAGCGTTTTGCAGGCACAAAGGCAAGCAATAGGAACTGTAACCGTGTGAGGGTGTGTATTATCTTCTTGGAATATAACCCAAAGATGGATTGCCATGTAGGACATGGCCGGCCTCAGTGGCCGAGCGATCTGCGGCCCGCCAGTTACAGTCTGCACGGCCGCTACGGTCGGGGATTCGAAACCTCCGTCAGGCATGGATGTTTGTATCGTCTTTAGTATGAGGTAGTCAATATGTAGTTTGTAAGTTTAGGGACTGATGACTCCGCAATTAAGCCCCTTAAGCTTAACAAACATTTGAACATTTTTTTAACATCGCCGACGTACCGCTGTGTGGAGTGGATAGCTCGTGTGTATTCGTGGCGATGTTAGCTTGCCATTTATAATGCATGTTAATAGTATTGTAAATGGAATAGGGCGGAAAAACGTCGATACGATGCATATGTAAAGTATTTCTCAACATTGTAAACAAAGGTTTTGTTTTTTGAGTTCAAAGATGAATTATATGCAAGCACTGATGACATGTTTATAAAGAAAGAACGAGGTACGGCTGGAACAGTGTAAGGATAATTTTCCAATTTCGGTATAAATTTTTTACTGCAGTTACGGTTTTTGTTTTTCTTTTCCATGTATACACCTGTAAAGAAATAAAATAGTTGTTAATATTTCTACATCTACATAAATACGAGGGTCACTACAAAAGAAATGAACACTATTTTCTTTAAATACAGTTTTCATTCTACATGTTTGGATGTTTTACAGTGTGTAGATACATCCTTTAGGAACAATATTTTCATTTCTCTACATAATCCCCACCCCTCTCAACTGCCTTACGCCATCTTGGAACCAGCGCCAGTATACCCGCACGGTAAAACTCTGGACCAACACGTTGGAGCCACTGTTTGGTAGCGTGCACAAGGGAATCTCTAGTGAAAAATGATGAAGCCATGTTTCATTGCCTGTCACAATTCTTCAAAGAAATTCATCTCCACCATTCCCGTACTGTTTTAAAAGTTCGCTGCATACCGTTTTTCGTGTTTCTCTGTGGGCCTCTGTCAACATCCTGGGAACCCACCCGGCACAAACCTTTTTTAATGCCAACACTTTCAGTATTCTGCAAACAGTTCCTTTCCCTATCCCAACGTAGCGTGACAATTCGTTCACTGCGATGCGTCTGTCAGAAGTCACCAATTCGTTAACTCTCTGCACACTGTCTGGAGTGTGTGCAGTACGAGGCCTGCCGCTGCGAGGACAATCCTCAATATTGCCGTGTCCGCTTTTATCACGTAACCTGCTTGTCCACCGACAAACTGTACTGCGATCGACAGCAGCATCTCCATACGACTTTTTCCTCCTCTTGTGGATGTTTCCCACTGTCTCGTTTTCACAGCACAGGAATGACAGCACGTTGCTTCTTGGTAGCAGCTATCTTGAAGACATGTTCCACTCGCGGGAACATGAACTAAGTTTGAAAGCAAGCGGGAAGGATGTATCTACACACTGTAAAACTTTCAAACATGTTGAATGAAAACTTTATTTTTTTAAATAGTGTGCATTTCTTTTAGAGTGATCATCGTATTTTGCAAATCAAATTGAACTGCATAGCAGAATGTTCATCGAACCACTTTTATCAATTTTTCTGCCGTTCTATTCTCTAATAGCGCGCGGAAAAAGGAACTCATCAATCCTCCCCTTTTCAATTTAATTTCTCTTATTTTATTATTGCGATCATATTGGTGGGTGCTGATGACATATATTCGCATTCGAAAGAGAAAGTTGAACGAAATTTCACAAATAGTTCTCGAGACAACGGATAATGGCTTTATTTTAATGATTTTCACCCCTACTCATGAATAATTTTCGAGATATTTCCTCTATATTGTGATAATATTCGAGCAGCCCTTCTCTGACCTTTCTCTATGTCTTTTGTCACTCCCACTTAGTGAGCATCCCACAATGCGCAGCAGTACTACAAAATAGGACGCACAAATTTAGTGTAAGCAGTTTCTTTAACAGTACTGTTGCATCTTCTAAGTGTTCTGCCAATGAAAGCCTTCCCTAAAATATTTTCTATGTGTTATTTCTAATTTAAGTTGTTCGTTATTGTTATTTAAAGGCCTTTAGATGAATTTATGGCCTGTAGATTTGACTGACTTTTCGTGTAAATAATGAAGTTTAACGGATTTTAGTGCTCATATGGGTGACTTCACGCTGATTATTAAGAGTCAATTGCCAATTTTTGCACCGTGCAGATATTTTACCTAAATCGTAAACACATAATTGAATACATATGAATGTGTCCTTAATGAACTAACACTGATCTGTCTTGAATCTAGTTGCCAATCCCAGCAGTATGCTGCATGTTATGGACAACACTATTTTTTGTTGGTATCAAGTCACTTATGAAAAGTCTGCGGATGTGGTTAGGATAAAATTCTTACTAAAATAAAAACTAAACGTCTGCTGCTGCACTCAAGAGTTAATGGAATACTAGCTCAGCGTCTCTAAATTAATTTTGCTTATCAAGCCTCCTCGGGTTTAGATATTACTCCTTTCCTGGTTGTTTGGTTCTGTGAAACGTTTTTATCTTAGTTTTTGTCATTATTTTTTTATTTAGGAATTAGGCACCCAAGCAATTGAGAACTGCCACTGATCTAAGGTTAACTGTCATCATCGAATGATCAACACCGACGTATAAAATGAGTGCCTGGGCTGGGATCCCAACCAGTACATCGAGCTCACCAGGCAGTAACGCTGAACATTTGGGCCACACAGGCGCTGTGTACGGCACAGAGGATCCAGCCAAGGCCGGCCAATCCACACAGCTGTATGTGTATATCAGACAAGAAATGCACTTATTCGTACATTTTACTACCGTTCGCAAAGTCGTTGGATCCCGCAGGCCTTCGGATCTCGGAGAACTTTTACTCTGAAATAGGGTCTCTTTTAACCCTTCTAGGTCTCAGAACACTGATATGTGTGGTGTCTGATCGACCGGTCATGTCCGAGCTGGCAACTGGCAGGGTACCAAATCACAGTCTACGATTAGGTGTTCTATCGTTTGTCAAGTCAGCATTATACGTTCTACTTATTTGGTCATTTTGAATTTCTTCTGTCATGTATACAAAGGTACATTAAAGGCCTGCTTTATTATTACCCTACGCATCTATATATATGTCCCCTGTTTTCATAAACCATACATTTGATTGCAATGAAACTTTGGTGAACTGTTGACCGTCCGCCCACAAAGGTTCCTGACTCAATCACAAAAGAGTACGACATATAGCTCAGGAAATATCACGTCATAAATAATGAGAGGCCACCGTGTGAGAATACCCATATTTATGCGTCATTTACTGGAAAATGGGAGTCAGGGATGTGCAACAAAGTTTGCATGTAATTTCGGATGTTTTTGAAGCGTTTTGTAACTTACTCCCCCACACACAAAATGATGAAACGAAAAGAATTATACCGCTGTATATGCCGTATAACTGTCGCATCAGGCATGACCTTGTATCAAATAAAGTTAGCATTACAGATTTTCATGTTTATGGAAAGAAACGCGTTTCTGAAGAAGCGAAACTTTTTAACATCCAATATTAGTTTAAATATTAGGAAGTCCTTTCTGAAGGCATTTGTCTGGAGTGTAGCATTGTTTGGAAGTGAAACGTGGACGGTAAGAAGTTCAGACAAAAAGATAATAGAAGCTTTTGAATGTGGTGATACAGACGAATGATTAAAATTAGATGGGTAGATCACGTAACTAATGAGGTGCTCAACAGAATTGGGGAGAGAGGGAGTTTCTGGCGTACTATGACTAAGAGAAGGGATAGGTTGGTGGGACACATTCTGAGACATTAAGGAATCGTCAACGTAGCATTAGAAGGAACTGTGTGGGGTAAAAATCGTAGAGGAATACCGAGGGACGAATACAGTAAGCAAATTGAAAGGGATGTAGGTAGCCGAACGTATTCTCAGATGAAGAGACTTGCACAGGACAGGGTAGCGTGGAGAGCTGCATCAAACCAGTCTGCGGACTGAAGACAACAACAACAACAACAACAACAACATGTTACTGTTTATTTTTGTCTGCAAGTCTCTCTTAATTCTCTTGCATCCAAAATTAAGCAACCTGTTTTCTTAATCTCTATCTATATAAAAGCGAAAGGAAACTCACTCACTGACTAAACACAAAATCTCGAAAACTACTTCACCTATGAAGCTGATATATGCAGGAATGTAGTTTATAGGTATAAAACGTCAGCTAAGAAAGTATTCTGTGAAAGGTGCATGGCAGAGCATACTTCTCCTACAGACTCACGAAATCTACAGTTTCAATTCAATGTTCACGAAATTTCGTACACTAGACCTTCAAAACAAGAGGAAGGTCAACGACTACCTTAGGTTTCATACGGTGCATGGGTGAGGGTACTTTGCAAAATAAAAATGGATCACTAAATACCTTGGTCGCGCCATAACTTGAGAACGGCTCACAGATATTGTTTTTTGTTGTTTTCGTTATTCTCAGAACAAGGGTTGGATGAAATAAAACTGGAATATTTGAGATCCACAAAGTGCGTTTTTCAATGTGACCCTGCGTTTATGTTGCATAGAAATCTATAATTTTCTTCCCATATTGATGAAAATTTGCAGACTACCTTAGAAACAAGAGGAATGTCACTGTCTGTATAAAATTTCGTTCGGCGCGTGGTGGCGGGTAATTAACTTACAGAATTTTACAAAATGCATAGTTTCGCTGCAAACTTTATGAATTTTTCACACATGACCTTTAAACCAAGAGGAAGATCACTGAGTACATAAATGTTTGTATGATACATGACAGAGTACCTTGTAGAAAACTTTGTCGAGAGAGGGATAGGTGGAAACGAACAGAGATTGGAGAGAAAGAGGTGGATGCAGAGGGAGGGGGGAAGGGGATTTGGACTACGAAAGTGTAGGATAAGTAACACCCAGGCAACGCCGGGTTTACAGCTGGTTTGAAATATAGAAACATTTCGACTATTTCAGGAAGTTGAAATAAATTCAACTGCGAAGTTAAATATTTTTGCTGGACCTGGAGTCGAACCTGTATTTCCCGCTTTAGGGCAGCGGTCACCTTCATCAATTAAGCTATCAAGGTACGCTTCCCTTCCAACCAAAATTCCCAACTTCTAGCTCACTACGTTGGTAGTTCCCCCTCTTTATTATTTTCTCTTGCTCGCAGCCTATACTGAATTCCCGCAAGGGATGCCCGAAAAGAACAGACGCCATTCAATAGCTGTAAATATGTCCCCAACAGGCAATGGACAGTTTCAATGCGGACGCATTAATACGCTCGATCCCTTGTTGGAATCCAGTAACGCCGCGAGCAAGAGGAACTACTTGGCAGAGGGAATTACCATTGTAGTGCGATACAATTTGAGAATTTGGGTTGTAAGGGAAGCGTGTTTGGACAGCGTAATTGGTTAAGGCGACCGCTGGAACGAAGCTGGAAATCCGGGTTCGAATCCAGGCCCAGCACAAATTTTCAACTTCGCAATAGAATTGATTTCAACTTCCCAAAACGGCCGAAATGTTTCAAGATTTTGAATCTGTACTGTAATAATAATGCAGACCTTTAATTTAGCTCTGTATACCTGACAGAAGACATTCAAAATTACAAAATATATAGAAAGTGTAATGCAGACTTAAACAGACGATGGAGTACCAAGTAGTCCAAGCATTAGAGTGAAGTGGATGCAAAAATTATTTCCTTAAAAAAGGCGTATAGGATATTAAATTTCCAACAGGTTCTGTTTAATGAAACGCTTCACTTTAACAATCGGTTAGTAATACTAGAAATTTTTTTTTCGTACTAGTGTAAGTATTCAATATTAAGGTCATGAAGCACATCGTAGTAAAATGTTAATTACGTCCTCTGGAACATTTCTACAAAAAATATTTCTCTCGGCTCCAGAAGATCGTAGAATGACTATTTATTTTACAGTCTCTGACAAAATTTCGGCAATATATTTCTTTAACAGTTCCTTTCATAACATAAAAATGGAAATAGTCACTTGAAGAAAACAGGCCGAAAAAGTGCATGTTTCCTCAGAGTGATTGTTTGATACTTATAATTAACAAAATCTGAAATATTTTTTTAATAACATTATATTACCACACTTTACAAAGAAAACAGACCAAAATCCGTTACTCTCGGTCGATCCCCTGAGCAAATATAGCGAATTTTCTAGAAGGCCTTTTTCTTTCAAAACAATCTATATATCTCGAAAAATACTGAATATTTTTAATCGTTTTCGAAAAAGTACTTTTTTTTAATTATTTCGTGCCATACTTACCGGAAATAATAAGTTTGGAAACGTGAATTTTGACGAGTTATAAGGAATCTGGTTTTTAATGGTTTTTAAATGTTTTTCGATAAATCTTAAAAAGTTACAAAGCAAACGATCGTACAAAAAACCAATTTATAGATAAACTCAAGACCTATAATTTTCTAATTTAGCATTTTCCCATGCGAACTTACCGTTTCTTATTTATTTAAGAAAAACCGTTTTTTGTAACTCAGCTAATTTTTTTGGTGAATTCCGCCATCTCGGCACGAGTTTCATTAAAAAGAAACTGTTTGAAATTTAATTTCCTATAGGCCTATATTTTTTATTTTCAGGTAGTAATTTCAGCAAATTTAACATTGCGGTGTCACAGAATGCTTGGGACGATAATGTTATTTTCTCTCCTTTCTCTCTCTCTCTCTCTCTCTCTCTCTCTCTCTCTCTCTTTCTCTTTCTTTCTCTGGTGTATGTGTGTGTGTGTGTGTGTGTGTGTGTCAGTGTGTGTCTGCTGTCTGTGTCTTTTACGTCAGAGGGATATTAAAGTACTAACATGTTGAGGAGAAATCAGATTTCTACTAAATCTGATAAAGATGACACCAGTATAGAAGCAGGAAGGGAACGCCAGCATCGCTTCTCAGAAAACTTAGTGTCCGCGGGAGACTGGAATAACTTCGCCGGATTTCAACTTCCAGTTAAACAAAGAAGTTTAATTTTTTTTTCAATTTTTCCACCAGAGAGCTTATTGACGAAGCCACTAATTAATACTAGCTGCGCCGGGGTGGTAGAGCTGAGCAAAGAGAGGTCCAAGAGTATTAATAAAAAACTTCTGACCGGTTTTTCAGTTAGCGGTCGTCGACTCGAACGTGCATTAGCGACAAGAGAAAGAGAACGCTTCTTTGCCCCGTTCTGCCAACCTGCTTTCATTAGGTGGAGTAATTATTTTCGTAAGTAATGAAACACACACGAGCGTTAACCAGATAAAAGCTGCTCAAACCGTTCCCATCCAGTAAGATGAGGTATAGAGCTGCGAAAGCATCACCAAATGAAATTTTGCCGTGTTTCTCAACTGAGTTAAGTAAATCGATTTCGTTTGCTGCAGCGTAGCTAAAAATAACATAGATAAAGTTATTTGGGGTGAGAGGTGGAGGAATGACATGGCTGAGAGACCATACAACAGTTACAGACAAATAGAAACCTTATATTTTCAGGTAGGATACTAATGTGTGCCAAACTAGTGCTATCCAGTGAGCTTTCCAAGGACGACTCGGGATCCTCGTTGACAGTTTTCCTCCCAGTTCAGCATGCTTATATTATGACGCGATACGTTTCGTATGCTGGCCGGTTTTTTGATTATATGATTATATATTCGAAACGTCTGAATAGAAATTGTTTCGCATCACCACCGGTGGCTGTTGTATGTTGATTACAAAGTCCTTACATTGTCTTCGGCAAACCAAAATGCAGCCATCATTTTATAATAAAGAACTAAACACCTAGGAATAACAATTACAACTTAAATTGGAAAAAACATAGAACACTTAGAAGATGCAACAGTTCTACTGAAGAAACTGCCTACACCACACTTATGCATCCCATTTTTGAGTACTGCTGCGTATTGTGGGATCCACATCAGGTGGGACTGAGCAACGATTTAGAGAAAGTTAAGTGAAGGGCAGTGATATAGGGGAGAGAGTGTCACGGAAATGATGCACGAGTTGTGGACGAGATCATTAAAAGAAAGGCGTTATTCGTTGCGACGAGATCTGTTTGCGAAATTTTTAGATCTATTTGCGAAATTTCTTTGGCGAACTTTCGCTTCCGAATACGAAAATATGTTGTTAGCACCCACCTACATAGGAAGACATGGTCATCAAAGTTAAATAAGAGAAATCATATCTAAAATAAACAGATGTTCCTTTTTTTCTGCGAGCTATTAGAGAGTGGAACGGCAGAGGTATATCGTAAAAGTGGTTCGACGAACCCTCTGCCACGCACTTCAATGTGACTTGCAGAGTATTTATGTAGATGTAGAATCCGCATTCGTACGAAAACACTACCCGAAGCCATTCTCGTTTCCAAAGACGTCGTCCCATACACCAGTGCCGTCTATCATACGGTGGTGACCAGACGCCACGTATTTTAAGGGATCGTCCCTTATTTGGTTTGAGTCTTCCGTTGTCCCGACAAAACAGATACGGGACGTATTTTGTCCCGCTTTTCGTTAACCGTCCCGTATATTTGAAACGATGTGTTACTAAGTAACGTGTACCGTAATGAAACGGAGAAATCGGTATGTAATCTTAGCCAAAGAATAATGAAAAGTACACTTTTGATAAAGCAAAGTGTACGAGGAACGATTTATATATATTGTTGTTGTAATGCTTTCACATGGCGAGCAGTTGTGAATTGGTTATTGCTTCAGGACATACCATTTAGATCTGTAGTTTTCAACCATTAAGAGTCAGGAGTTGAGTTATTTTTTCACATAAGTAACAAAAGGAATTAAGGCAAGTTTTCATTTCCGAAATCATAACAGCCCAGCGAGAAATTAGTTTCAGCTTGAATAGAAGTACTTTTTTCGCTCAGCAGTGGAGGTCGATTTGACGCTGGGCTGAGAATAATATCGTAAACGGTCAAGTAAGCGTCATTCTGCAGATGAAGGATTCCTTGCTTTCCATGGAACGAGACATACAGTTACCTCAATTCAATGGAATGATCTAAGTGGACAAGATTAAAAATGTATGTGAAGCGGTAAAGTACGAAGTTAGACATTTTTCATGAAGACAGTGTTTCTATTTCAACTTATTTCATGTCGTGATATCTGCGGCATAAATTTGCAGCTTATAAATACCTTTACGCAGTGTCTATCTGACGCCATTGCTTTATGGACTGATGCAAACAACATATGAAGTATCCTCAAAAAGAGTCTTAGTTACAATCATGTCCTTAACAATTTAAATAATAATCCTCTAAATTTTCAAAAAATTTATGTCATATTGTCAGACTCCTGAATGACATGCATTCTTCTGAAAAAAATTTTTGGGAGAGGGAGAAATACGTATCTTGTGTACATAATAAGAGCAGTCAGCCCTAATGATAGATGTCGTTATATAAAATTGACATACTGGGTTTCCATGTGACAACAATAAAATATTTACTCCATTAGTAACGCATCGTATTTATACGGTTTTTAAAGTGCGAGTGTTAACAAAAGGCTATGCCGATGTGAGTAGCTTTATTATAGACCAAATATTTGAATTAAAATCTATTTCACTGACACAGTATTTATGAAATATTTAACAAAATGTGGCTTCATTTCAACTTCTAATTTGTGATCCGTATTTTGATTTTGGAAATCTCGTCACCCTACTGTAGCGTGATTCTACACAGTAATCACAGGTAGGAGTAGAAGTGGACGACGCTTACGTACTGAATACCGTAATAAATGGCAGCAGATGTCACCGCTGGCAGTGTACCATGTTATTCCACTGTTACACTCGTACGGCAGAACCGAGGCGGAAGCTTACCTATCTTTTTGCCTTCGTATGAGATTCTGATCTCGGGGATAGGGAGGGGATTGCAGGTTGGTGTGACCCCACAGATTTCGCCGTGTTCTACATCTTTGGAGCCTTACGTGAATCGATCGGCATCGCAGAACCGTTACACTGCTGAAACACTTCTTCACAGGTGGAAGTGTATCTTTGTGCTCGGTTCCTACTTCAGCCTGGGCCATTACATCCTTTAGATGCGCAGAGTATTAGCAAAGTCTGAGTGTTAAATATAGCTGGAGAACAGACAAAGTGATTTCATCGATTAAGTAATTTCACAAACATGTAAACTGAGCTGTAATTAAAGCTCTGCTAACAGCACTACTTTTAAGTAATCGTCTGGTGTTGTATTCTACTTGAAAAAGTGTGCCTGTGAGACGTGTTTGACCCAAGTCACCCTTCACACCTTCAGGTTCAAGCTTTGCAGGAAGGTAGATGAGTGAATGAAGTGAAAACTATTTTTGTTTTCCAACAGTCATTATCAGCTGTCGGGATATCATGGCTTAGAGTTCAGCTAAATTTAGCAGGTACTAAGAGTCGTTGACTTCCATTGGCAGTTTGAAAGAATGCCCTTTGGTTTGTAAAACGCCCCCGCAACGTTTCAAAGATTAGTTGATGGAGTATTGCAAGGAATAAAAATTCAGCAATGTTGCTTAGAGGGTTGGTTTGTGGGAGCGGCGAGGCACTTGGTTGGTGATGTTAAGCCGCGGTGGAGTAGCCGAGCGGTCTAAAGCACCTCGCTGCGGAGCGCGCGGTTGCTCGCCGTGGAGTTTCGAGTCCTCCCTGGGGCATGGGTGTATGTGTTTGTCCTTAGGTTAGTTTACCTAGGTTTAAGTAGTTTGTAAGCTACGGACTGATTACCACTCAGTTTGGTCCGATAGTTTTACAAACATTTGAACATTTTTTGGTGAAGTTAAGGAAGGATAGTCACTTCGGGTTCCATTTGTTTTAATTATGATATATATGTATATATTTGATATTATAACCAGAGGCTGAAAGGCCTAACAAGACAGTTCTGTTAAATGATGCAAGGCAGAAGGCCAAGTTGAGAAAACCAGTTTCTTTGATAAGTTAATAAGGCTCGAAATTTAGTAGAAGCAACTCTTTAAAATACATTAAGACACAATGAGCCCAGCAATTTAAGAGAAAGTGCAAAGTTTTAGGTGAAAGCAGCCCTTGTAAACACAATAGAATTTACAAGTGACTCCTGCCATTTAAATGAAAACAGCTCAGTTTAATGATCAAAATCACACTAAAGTGGGACTCCAAAACTTAAGTGAACACAGCTCTTTAAAAATACAGTTACCAGAACACACTAAAGATGAGCTCGAAACTTTACTTAAAGCCTGAGTTTAACTGGTAGCAGGAAACTGTGTTCAATGATAGCAATAGGCAGAAGACTAATTAAACAACACAATAAAGTTTACAAATGAGCCCTAGTTACAGGAAAATCACACTGAGGTGGGGGAGCTGGCTACTCGTTAATTTTATACACCCACACAGGTAAAACAGGTGAGCTGACTCAAAACACGAAGGAAAGGAATAAGGTTTCCACCGGTCAACGAGAACTACAGCTCTGACACGAAGGGGTTTATTCAAACGGATAGAACGCGAAATTACAACCGCGGGGTGGCGATGCTTCATGGAGGGAAAATTTCTGCAAGTAGAAGATAAAAAAAGAAGAACAAAGCTATAAAACTACCGCCCCTGCAGATGCCAGCTAGCAGAGGGGCACAAACCAGGTATATTCCCCAGTTACGTTAACCAAGTTAATGAATATAGGGTAGTTGCTAGTGAGAGTGAAGAGAAAAGTATAATTTAATTGAACCGAACTAAAAGTGCGGTATAACATGAATAAACAACTAAAGACGTAGGCACAGGCAACGACGGCCCATTGTGAACGACCACCGATCCTGCCAAATCCACATACACAACTTTGCGGAGCAGGACTGTATCAGTCAATTGACTTATTTATTTCTTACTCCACGAGTGCAGGCGCCCTCGCGATGGTGAGCAGTTGTTGACAGCTCCGACGCTTTGCCAGGGACGGACGCGGTGTCGCACGGCCGCTAGGAACGCCAGCACATAACTGGGAGACGAGGTAAACAGCCCGCGCCGAGGCGCTGTTATAACTTGGCAGAAAGAGCTCTCCGCACCAACCTCTTCAGCTCATGGCATGCATGGCTCCCCACGGACAGAGTTCCACCCAGAACAACTTCCATGCAGACGCTGCGCCCGGCCACAAACGGTCCCTTAATCAAGATAACTCGACCCTGGCGATGCCGTGCATCGTATCAAAACTCACTCCCTCTCCGCTATCCCCGCAGCGACGGAACTACTCTTCTCTCCAACTGCCTCGGCGCGCCACCGTCGCGTCACAGGCGGCAGGGTAAACACCAGTCAGAAGATAATTGACGCGCGATAGATCAAACAGCGCCACGAGTGGTGCACGCACAGAGATATCGATTGTACTTGCGCCAGTAATTAAATCAAGGACAGGATCAGTCGAAGAAACAAGAGCCGGGACGGCTCCCTTGCGTATATCTCGTTTTGTCAGTGAACTATCGTTACCGTTGAGTCCAATAAAGTGTGTAAATAAATTAGTGAAATAAAACGCACTAATAAATGAAAGTGAATAATACGTGAAGTAAAATTGAAGACTTAGTTCAGTTAAGTCAGGCACAGCCGAGTGAAACAGCAGACCTGCGCCGCACTCCGACGGTGCGTCGACCGACAAACGCAGCAGATTCAGCACGACATTGACACCCCCCCCCCCCCCCCCCCCGAGTATTCACGTGTGGCAAGGAGTCCATCGCTCTGTCCACAGGCGGAAGCCATTAATTCAGCGATCAGGCCATCCACCGATCACATCACGTGAATGACAGAGTGTAAAACGTGACCTCCCCGAAGCAACGTGACCAGAATACAGTAACCTAGCGGATTGACGTTCAAAACAACGTGACGATCGATCTTTCTAGAAACTGTACAAAAGACAACGACCCAGAAGACGTTCATCTTCAGCCAGGTCAATCAAATAAGTACCATAGCCAAGAAAACGCCAGCAGATACAGTGATGGAGTAGTATCGTCAAATAGGCAGTTGCGGCGTTATTGGCAGCAGCAGTAGCAGAAGTTTGAGTGTTAGTCATGAACAGTCACCAGCAGTTGGAGTTGAATACAGAAGATGGAAGAATCTGGTAGCCAGTAACGGGGTTCGGCAAGAGATCAAGAACGACAGAAGCACTCACCCAGGATGACTGGCCAGAACGATAGGATGCGGTCTGGTTGCGAAAGTCACCTGTGATCTCCATCAAAGGTTCTGTCACTCGAAGACGTGAAGCCAGAAGACCGCCTGTTCGACCCCAGGGCAAGGACGCACTGCCTCCATGCCTCACTGCCTCTGGTCGTAGCACAACTCAACACATTTAGAAGATTTGAAAATCACACCGCACCACCACGAGGTAAATCCGCAGGTTTTACGGCCTTTTAATGCACTCGCTTTAACGGCGGGCGCTGTTCAACTGATGAGCCCAGAAGCAGATACGTCGCAAGCGTAACCAGAGGTCCACAGCCGACGCTGCGAAACGCCACATCGGCACCGCACGCCTTACCGCCGCCGCCTACACTCAGCGAGCCACCTACTTCACAGTAAGAATAATGTATGGTTTAACTATTTAATAAATGTATTTTGTGTAAATGCTGTTTCATTTACACCTCATAACCGAGGCAAGGAAAAGATCCCACATCCCACCTATTTATAGGATTCCTTGTAAAATCCTATCCTGATAACAGGGCAATGCATTTACAGTTGTTGTTAAGTGTTCAATATTTAGCAAAGTGGTAGTGTTACTTCATTAGATGACAAAACCTCTGTACATTTGATAAATAAACACCTTTTCATTTGATGTCCGAAGTTTCTTCTAATGTGTTTGTTTGTAAATCTATCGGACCAAACTGTGTGGTCATCAGATCGTAGCTTACAAACTACTTAAACTAAGGTAAACTAACCTAGGGACAACACACATCCATGCCCCAGGGAGGACTCGAACCTCCACGGCGAGCAACCGCGCGCTCCATAGCGACGCGCCTTAGACCGCTCGGCTACTCCATCGCGGCGAAGTTTCTTCCTTTCACTTCTTCTACTTCATTAAATTGTTTATACGTTAATTGCAGTAAGATTTACCAGTTGATGGTGACGTATAGGGCAGTTCGAAGCCGATAATAGGAAACTATTTAAAAAAGGAAGAAGATCATTAAAAAGCGACTCGTTGCAATTTTCCACTTGAATCCTAATGTCCAGTTAAGAAATATTTAAGATTTTCTAATTCACGACCACTGTCGACTATGAAAAATAATAAACTACTTGAGAATAAAATTTGCGTACCGGAATGAAAATTCACTTATCACAGTACAAGAGACGCAGAATATCTTCTGACAGAGTCAAAGTGTAGAAGGAGGACTAGATTAATCTGACAACTTCAAAAACATTTAAATAATGCAGTTACCAGTTAGGTCGAAAAACTAGTTACCCTCTTCTACATTGTAAACTGTGGGCAGGACATATTAGCCTTTTGTTCTGCTGTGATAAAAGTGTTTTTCATTGTGGTAAATTGGAGCTAGTTAAAATCTTCCTGGCAGTCAAAACTGAGTGCCTGAATGAGATTCGAACGTAGGACCGTCTCATCTGTCCGAATAGCGAGCTTTAGCTCTGTGTGGTAGGGTAGCAAATCGTGGCAGTGTAGCTCAGTTGGTAGTGAACTGGCCCCTGATAGGGAAACGTCTCTACTTCGAGTTATGCTCCGGCACACAGTTAGAACCACAACAGCGTTTCAGATCACGCGCGCGCACCATTTACAAAGTGGCAATCATTGTGCTATACCAAATAAAATCGTCACAACTTCTGAATGGTTGACATCTCGCTGTCATAGCCATGTAAAGCAATGTCATTATAAATCTGTACATAAAGTCGGACTCACGTGCGCCCACACACACACACACACACACACACACACACACACACACACATTACGTGATCCGTCATCTTGGGTTCCTATGATCCTTTCTCTTGCCTGTTTTCCACTGTTCCCCTTACCAATACTACGTCCCCGCTCATCTCTGGAAAGAACCACACCTGCTGATATTTCGTATTATGATGGATTGTCTGGTCCAGGTTTTAAATAACTGAGTTATTTCAACAAAGATTTCATCGTGCCTAAAAGAGGCATATAATGGATCTACATTTTATGTTGTTGTAAGTAAAGACTAAAAAGAAATTAATTCGATTAGGCAGCATTTTAGAGGGGCTTAGGTTGTTTAACTTTCCACGATTCTCAGCTCGTTGGCTACTTAGTCTTTCTCCGTAATATTTAGTATGTAATAGGACCTTGTCACACTTTTTTAATGTTTCGAAATAATTCGCGGGTAAACTGCCGGGTTTCAGTGTCCAACGGGAACAAAAATATTTCGGCTATCGATCACGTTGCCATCATCAGGTGCGCTGTTGAACTGACTGATGAACTATATCGCCATCCACTCTATCGGCGGCCTGCGCCCATCGTCCCTGCCCTCGCTTCTCCAGCTGACCGGGTGTTCAACCCGAGGTCCGCGCCCAGGTGCGCGTGCTGGTGACTCTTCTGCTGTTCCTCCACCTATCCCGAAGACTGTTCTTTGACAGATATCTCTTCTCTCTTCTTCATCAATCTAATAGCGGGATCCCATGCCTTGCTAAGTATGTACCCGATATCACGATTTATTTGCGGTTCCCTTACACGTATCTCAACAGATTCCCCGATGACACAGTCCCAGAAGTTGGACGCTTGTGTCAGAACTTTGGTGCGATCGTAATCCATTCCGTGTATTTCCGTCAGACAATGTTCTGCGACTGCCGACTTGCTGGGTTGCCGTAATCTTGTGTGTCGTTGGTGTTCTCGGCACCGATCCTCGACAGTACGCACTGCCTGACCTATATATGTTGCACCACATTGGCAGGGGATCGGATAGACCCCGGTCTTCCGCAGTCCCAGATCGTCTTTCACACTTCCGAGCAGTGCTCGAGTCTTCGATACTGGGTGGAAGAATCTCTTCACTCGGTGCTTCCTGAGAATAAGTCCTATTTTCCCGAATAACGCGCCACAGAAAGGAATAAATGCCATGGCTACGTCCTCCTGATCGTCATCTTCTGGTTCCGCCGGCTGTGCAGGGGATGTAGGACGTAAGGCTCTTCGAATTTGCCACTCTTTATAGCCATTCCTCCGAAAAACAGCTTTCAGATTTTCAATTTCTTCCTTGATACTACCATCATCAAATAGAGTGCGAGCCCTATGTATCAATGTTTTGGGCTGGGTGGTGGCAGCTGTCGGCCTGCAAATAAAGGTCAGTGTGCGTCTTTTTCCGGTATACACTGTGGCCCAAAGTGCCGTCCGCCTTTCTTTTAACCAGGACATCCAGGAAAGGTTGCACACCATCGACCTCGATTTCCATAGTAAACTTGATGTTCTTGTGTATGGAATTGAGGTACATAAGGAAGTCATTGAGCTTGTCTCTTCCATGTGGCCATATCACCAAAGTGTCATCTACATACCGGAAGAAACAGGTAGGTTTCCACAGGGCTGATTCCAGAGCTTCTTCCTCGAAGTCTTCCATATACTGCTCAAATGGGACTCCCCATTGTTACCCTTTCTCTTTCGAAGAGAAAGTATGTCGACGTCGAGACATGCTTGAAAAGGTTAGTTGTCTTTTCGTCAAACTTCTGTCCATTGCTGTTTCCTACAGTGGAATTTCGAGTTTTTATTACCTGTAAATAATCTTAGTAATTTGGGATATGAAGGCTAAGTAAGACACTACGGTGCCGCTCCACTTCCTTTACTCTCCATGTGTGTGCCCCACACGGTTTTTACACATGTCTACAACGTGGAATCCTCTCATATGGTGTCAGTCTGTATGTTATGTTGCTATTGTGGTTAGGCACATCCTGTTACAAGGTTACCATTGTGCACCACATGTGATTTATTTGTATGGTTTACTTTCATTTGTTACTGATGCTATTTTACTCAGGTACTATGATTATATGCGAGACATTTCATACGTTTTCAGAAATATGTCACTGAGTCTATCTAATGTTTTTGTAACTACGCAGGGGCCTGAAGATGGGTTTACTGAAATGCCGACACTGGTAACATTATAACTGTAAATCTTAGGAAGAAGCGAATGTAGGTTTTTTTTTTCAAAATGGTGAAATATTTGTAACTGTATGGGACCAAACTGCATTGGTCATCAGCCCTAGGCTTACAAACTACTTCAACTAATTAATGCCAAGGACAAAACACACACGCACACACACACACACACACACACACACACACACTCCACAGCAAGTCGCCTTAGAACGCACGGCGAATCCCGCAATACTGGTGTTTTTCTACAACAAAACAAGGTTTTACGAATAGGTTGGAAAGAATGTCTTGCGTTTGGTAGAGATAACTGATGTTTGTTATTACAGTTCAGTTTCTATAAGGGTGCATATGAATAGGGAAATTAATTAAACGCAATATCACTGATGCCATACAATTCCACCCATCATTTACTTTGAGGTATCAGTATATCTCAAATTCACACTACAGTTAAATTAAATTCCAGAATTCCAGGTGATTATTGCTTTATTGCCAACAGCGACAAAACGGCCACGAAACGAGCTCCGGATGACTTGCATTCCTGTGTGGCAAATTCCGCAAGCAGAAAATGAAAGATGCATGACATACTTTCATAGAAGATGATATTGAAATGCGTTTGAAACACTATTATCTGAAAACAATTAGTAATTAGGTAAAAGAACAAAAGCTGTTTTGATTGAAACTAAAAGGTTTTTAATTGTGCCGTGCGATAGTGTAGTCGAATAAAATATGGGTTTCCGATTACAAACAGTCCAATTAATGATTGATTGTTGCTACGAACCAATTCAGCAGTTTAGCAGTTAAGCATTCTCCTTGCGACACAGAAATTAACATGAGGAAGTTGCCTGGTTCCTATGCTGTGTGTAACTTTGTTAGGAGAATATGTTTGAAGATTAATTAAATATTGGCCAAAATCGGAAATAAAATCAACTCTCAATCATCATCATCATCAATAGGGATTATGCCTTTCAGCGTTCAGTCTGGAGCATAGTTCCCATAATAATATATCTCCATGATCCCCTATTCAATGCTAACATTGATGCCTCGTATAATGTTACACCTTTTACCTCAAAACCATTCTTCACCGAATCTAAGTTCTTCCTCCTTGGTCTACCTCAACTACTCTTACCGCTGCCGAACCCATGAGCTTGTTGGGTAACATTGCTTCTCCCATACGTGTAACATGACCCCACCATCTGTTCTCTCTGCTTAACCTATGGTGTTCATTTCAGGTTTTTCTTTGATTTCCTCATTATGGACATCCTCCTGCCATTGTTCCCATCTATTAGTACCTTAGTACCTGCAATCATTCTTACTGCTTTCCTATCTGTAACCTCAGCCTTATGAATAAGGTAACCTACATCCACCCAGCATTTACTCCCATACAAGTAAGTTGGTCGAAAGATAGAGCGGTGAATCTCTAACTTAGTCTTGGTACTTACTTCGTTCTTGCAGAAGAGAGTAGATCTTAGCTGAGCTCTCACTGCATTAGCTTTGCTACACCTTGATTCCAGTTCTTTCTCTATGTTGCCATCCTGTGTGAAAATCCTAGGTACTTGAAAGTACCTATTGCCACAGACATTTCTTTCGTTTTAGAGTTGCTAATCTTGATATCGTAACCCTTATACCTCTGATCGAGCTTTGTTATATTAGATTGCTACCCCTCAATCGAATCTGCCATCACAACTAAGTCATCTGCATATGAGACACTGCTTATTTTGCTTTCTCCTGTTTTAATTCCGCTCCGCCAGCCTACAGTTTTCAACATATGATCCATGTATAGTATGAACAGTAGCGTGACATGTTACAGCCTTGTCTTACCCCTGAAACTACCCTGAACTATGAGCTTAATTTGCCGTCTATTCTAAATGTTGCCTGGCAGTCTACGTAAAGACGTTTAATTGCCTGTAGAAGTTTGCCTCCTATTCAATAACCTTGTAGAACTGTCAGCAGCTTCCACCTAGGAACACGGTCATAAGCCTTTTCTAGATCTATGAAACGTAGATACAATTCCTTGTTTCACTCGTAGCACTTCTCCATTACCTGCCGTAAGCTAAAGATCTGGTCCTGACAGCCTCTAAGTGGCCTAAACCCACACTGATTTTCATCCAACTTGTCTTCAACTAATACTCGCACTCTCCTTTCAACAATGCCTGAGAATATTTTACCCATAACGCTGATTAAAGGGATACCTCGATAGTTCTTACAATATTTTCTGTTTCCATGTTTGAAAATTGGCTTGATTACCGCTCTTGTCCACTCAAACGGAAACTGTCATGACTCCCATGCCTTTTCAATTATTCTGAGTAACCATTTGAGACCTGAATTTCCACTGTATTTGACGAGTTCCGGCTTAATTTCATCCACCCCAGCCTCTTTATTGCACTGCAATCTATTGACATTCTCTCCACTTCCTCAAATGTGATCCTGTTTCCATCATCATTCCTATCCCATTCTACCTCAAATTCAGACACATCATAGAAATTTTAACCTACATTGAGCAGATCTTCAAAATATTCCCTCCATCTGTCCAGGGCATCCACAGGTTTCACCAGCAGCTTTCCTGACCTGTTCAGAAACTTGTTAATTCCTTCTTTCCTCCCTTTCGAAGAATTCTAATTACGCTCCAGAATGGTTTTCCCACAGCTTTACCCAGAGTTTCTAGCTTATTTGCAAATTCTTTCCATGATTTCTGCTTGGATTCTGCAATTATCCGTTTAACTATGCTTCTTTCTTCAACAAAACTTTCTCTGTCTGTCTGATTTCTAGTATGGAGTCATTTTTGAAATGCTTCCTTTTCCTTTTACAGGCTGCCGTGACTATGTCATTCGACCAAGCTATCTGCTTCTTCCTGCCTTTACACACTACTGTTCCAAGTCATTCACTAGCCACTTCTAGTAGTCCGTCCCTCTGAAAACACGCGTGTCCTTTATTGCCTTCCTGAATTCATGATCAGTTATTATATAGTCAATGACAGATATGGTTTCCCTTCCTTCCCAAGTATAGCGGTGAATACCCTTATGCTAAAAAAAAGGAATTTGTGATAGCTAAGCCCATACCGGCACAGAAATCCAAAAGCTGTTTACCGTTTCTGTTGGCCTCGATATCCTCTCCAAACTTGCCCATAACCTTTTCATAACCTTCTGTTCGATTTCCTTTCCTGGCATTGAAGTCACCTATGAGCAAAACACTGTCCTTTTCCTTCACTCTAACAACTACATCAGTGAGTGCTTTGTAAAATCTGTCGCTGTCATTTGATCTGTCCCTTCGCAGGGCGAATACACAGACAGGATCATAATTTTCTTGCTGGAGATGGCCAAATCTATCCACTTCAGTCGTTGATTTACATATCTTATTGCAATTATGCTGGGCTCGATTGCTTTCCTGATGTAAAACCCTACATCCCATTTGCTCATCCTACTTTGACTCCTGACAGACCTTGTATTCTCCGATTTCGTCCTCTTTCTCTCCCCTTACTCTAACGTCACTAACAGCTAAAACATCTAACCCCATCTTACTTGAAGCCTCTGCCAGCTCTACCTTCTTCCCAGTGTAATACCCATCGATGTTAATAGCTCCCCATCTCATTCCAGATCGTTTGCCAAGTCGTATCCGAGGAGTCCCTGGTCTATCAATTAGATGTGGGACACCGTCACCTCCAAAGGTCCGAGGCATTTTGCTCTGATTGTTGCAGCATCATGTTGAAATACCTGGGAAGCAGGTTGATAGCCTTACTTGCCCATGGCTCCATTGGGTGTTACTCTTAACAGAGGGACCAACCGATGTATTTGGTAGTCTTTGCCGTCTGAGCACGAAGGTGGTCACAACTCAGAATATAACTGAATGCCCAAACTTATTCCAAAGCAACTGGTATCCCAGCTGACAGGACCACTTAGTTGGTCACTCATACGTTGCCTATGGTTCATGAACTCGGACATGACTACAGTAAAGCTACATGTTACAATGTCTGTGGACCTATTGGGATATTTGATAAGGGCAACAGAAAGTAGAATGAGCAGGAGGATAATTGAAATGATATGGTATAGTAATAGCAGCGTAAGATGGATAATAGAGATCAAGGAGGAAATAATGAAATTGCAAATATCGATAGAAGGCTTGAAAGGCAGGACAGACGCACTCACGAAAATTCAGGTCAAGCACGTCACACTACCAATAAAAACTGACAAATAGAGCCTGGGCAGGGTGATTCCGGAAGAGGAGAGAAACGTACGACCTGAAAGAATGAAAAAATTTGAACCAACAAAAAACAGAAGAACCTATAATATAATGTTGACTAAAATGGTCCAATGTAGGCTATAAATTAAAATAGTAATAGTCTAAAAGCAACTCATTTACTTATTAATAGGCATGATTAAGCAAATTTAAGTACCAATACATATTCAAATCCTACACTGAAATTTTAATGTCAGATTGTATCCCATTTTCTGGAAGACTAAATACTGACAACCAAATAATTATAATAATAAAGAGAGAAATGAGCATTGACTAGTAAATGGATTTCCATTATATAGTGATCATCAGCGCAGCGGGGCTCATGAGAACATGTAATAACAAACATCAGTCTTAATCGTGCGAAAACATCTTAGCTGACACATACAACTGAATCAAGGTTTGAATCAAACCTGGCAGCTAAGATTGTGTGTAACGATTAACAGCGCTCGATATGCTGGATGAGAAAGAGGAAACAATTTACTATTAATGCTCGTTTCTTCCTTGTTCATAAAATCTTAAAATGTAGTCTGTGACTTTAATACATTACTCCATGCATTAAAAACAAAAGATGGGCATGAAACAGACGTAGTGGTTGGGGAATATGACAGGGTTGTAGCCTTTCCTTACTGATATTCAGTCTGCATTTTGGATAAGCTGTTAAGGAAACCAAGGATAAATTTAGAGAACGAATTAAAATTCAATAAAAAGAAATAAAATATTTGAACTATGCCGATGATATTTAAGTTCTCTCTGAGACAGCAAATAACCTGGAAGAAAAATAAAATGGAATGGACAGTTTCCGGAAATGAGGGTATGAGACTGAGATTAAGAAGAGCATAATGAAGTTAACGGAACGTAGCGAATTAAATCAGGCGATGCCCAGGAAATCATATTAGGAAATAGAACAAGATGGTAAATGTTTTTTGTTACTTGGGCAGAAAAATAGCAATGATGGATGTACAGAAGATACGAAATGCAGATTGGCAAGGGGGAGATAACCATTTATAAATAGGAGAGCTCTGTTAACATTGAATATCAATTTAAGGGTTAAGAAGTCTTCACTGAAGGTATGTGTCTGGAGTACGGGAGTTAAACGTAGACGACACAAAATTCAGAAAGAGAGTGGATAGGAACTTTTGACATGTTCTGCTATAGAAGAATGGTGAAACTAAATGGATAAGTAACTTCACAGAAATGACTGATCTTTACTTAAAAAAGGTATCAACTGATAGGAGACATTATGAGGCATCAAGAAATCGTTAATTTGGTATTGAAGGGAAGAGTAAGAGGCAAAAATAGGAGATAGAGAGAGACCAAGAGACGACATTGGCAAGCAGCTTCAAATGGATGCTGGTTGCAGTCCTTATGCAGAGGTGAAGATGCTTGTACAGTTACAGAATCATGGATCAAACCAGATTTATACTACTGGCCTTTAAAATTACACACCAAGAAGAAATGCAGATGATAAACCAGTAAATATAGAACAAATAATTTATACTAGAACTGACATGTGATTACGTTGATTGCATTTTCCCGCAATTTGGGTGAATAGATCCTGAGAAATCAGTACCCAGAACAACCACCTCTGGCCTTAATAACGGCCTTGATACGCCTGGGCATTGAGTCAAACAGAGCTTGGATGGCGTGTACAGGTACAGATGCCCATGCAACTTCAACACGATAGCACAGTTCATCAAGATCAATGGTGGCCGAAAAACTGGCTCGTCACAATACGCCAGTCACTACTATTGATGAACTGTGGTATCGTGTTGAAGCTGCATGGACATTTGTACCTGTACACGCCAACCAAGCTCTGTTTAATTCAATGCCCAGGCGTTTCAAGGCCGTTATTACGGCCAGAGGAGGTTGTAATGAATACTATTTCTCAGGATCTATGCACCCAAATTACATGAAAATGTAATCACACGTCAGTTCTAGTATAATATATTTTCCCAATGAACAATCGTTTATCATCTGCATTTCTTCTTGGTGTAGAAGTTTTAATGGCCAGTAGTGTACTTTCTGAAGTCTGAGCTTGTGTGTCACGGAGATTTCTGCCAGCTGCAGAGCCACCGTTTTAGGGTACAAAACGTTTCAGATCAATCCTTGCTCAAAATAAATGGTGGGAGAAATCGTGTATCCAGTTTTCTGAAACAGGCTGGCGGCACGTAAAATGCAATAACTTAGATCAGTAAATCCTATGCTGATGCGTAACAGTTGAACTGCTTGTTAGAAACCACCAGACTAAATGTTCAAATGTTTGTATAGCTTATGGGACTTAACTACGGGGCCATCAGTCCCTAAACTTACAAACTACTTATGAACTACTTACGAACTAGGACGGCACAAATATCCATGCCCGAGGGGGGATTCGAACCCCCGACCCTAGTGGCTGTGCAGACCGTGACTGTAGCGCCTCAGTCCCCTCGGCCACCGCGCCCGGACCACCAGACTTTTTGTAAAATATTTATTAGCCAAGATCACAATAATATTTATAAAATGTAATTACTAGCTTCGGCTCATTTGAAAGCCATCTTCAGATCTTCTCCACCAATATTATTTCCTGGAGTGGGTTGAGTAGATCTGAAAGTGGCTTGCAAATAAGCTGAAACTTATATCTCGGCTGAAAGAGATATTGCAAAAGTTTTCTTGCTTATAATAAATGTAAACAGAACGCTCAATATATTTCAAATCTTTAACCTCAACGTTATTAATAAGGTAATTTGTTATCTACCCATCTTTTACTCCTCGGGCCATTGGAGGTGACGGACCAGGGACACCTCAGATACGACTTGGCTAAGTTGTAGAATTCTTTTTAATTTTTTAAAACTTCTTCTTACCATTAAACAATTTACCTACAAGGGTCGTTCAACTGAATCAGGAACTTTTCTTTCTTTCCACGTTTAAATGGACAGCTATGCTGAAGGTTTTGTACTCAGTTGTAACAGGCCCCTGTGTCCTATCTCTGGTGGACGGCGCTTGTTTCCCGCGCTTCTGGATAGAACGTTATTCAAGATGGTTGACAACAATGTTAACATAAACTTGGAACAGAATGATGTGACGACGTTTTTGGTGAACGAGTCCAGGAAACCTGTTTAAATGTACATAAGATCATGCTTAGTACAACGATGAGATATTCGGTCGCAGTAAGATAATTTAATACTGTGTTTCAAATATGTCCATATCTATGACTGATGATCCCGAAGAAAACATTTCAACACTGATGACGAAGCCGACAATGATGTGCTACAGTGGTAATACTAAATCTGTATATTTCAAGTGCATTCCAGGCATTAGTTAAACGTTGGGACAAGTGTATATCTGTAGATGGTTTTCTAACTAAGGAAACTAAATTATAACTTAAATATCTGTCATTGCAGATCACTAAAATGTTCAAACAAAACGAAACGCATATGGTGAGAAGATAGTCTCTTATTGTCATTCCATAGACGAGCAAAAGAAAACTTCAGAATTTTAATGAAAGTAATTGGGGGGCGCGGTAAGTGTAAAGAATGTAGAGGACTTGATTGCAATGAGGAAGTTTAAATAGAAGAAGCACACAACAGGTACGCTTGCGCATTAAAGGTTATCATGGAGACCTGCATCAGACTAGTACCTAAACTGAAGATCACAACAGTAATAACAGTGTCTACTTAATATGTTTGAGACTGATGAATGTAGCGTATGTTATTATACACTACATCGAAAAATTGAAGCAACTGTTTACAGATTATATTTTATGACCAAACAACTTAAATATTTAATGTATCTCTTGGAACATGTTTAACGACTTAATCTAAATTCATCAGGCAGATTTATCAGCACCCACTAACCGACTAAGCCAGTAAACCTTTATTTTATGAGTTATTACGCAGTTGGTAATTATCCCTATGCCATTTCGCCATCATTTAATAGCACGTTCTGCACTGTCAACTTTCTCTTAAAATGCAAATAAGGCTATTCACTCAGGAAATTAGTTTCCCCGTCATCCGTTTCAGTATGAAAATTAAAAAAAACGCTTTCTCCGCGACCCCAAGCTTACGCCATAAAAATATTACTAATCTATAACACTAAAACGGCATCCCGGGGTAAGCACCCCAAACACAGGCCCTTCCTGTTGCAAGCCACCTATCTATCGCTTTCCAGGACGAATAAGAATTTTATGACGTCCATTAAAGTTCTAACTCCTCCGATATATTTTTCTCGCTGAACTATCATACGCAAACTCTGAAACTTCTGCTACTGTTCGACATAATCTCCCTGCAGCTGTAAGCATTTTTCACAACGACGACAACATCATGATTATATAGCCACTGCGAACGCATCTTTAGAATTCCGCTGTGACCAGTGCAAAATCGCTGCTGCTAATTGCAGTGCCAGTAGTAAATTACGACCACGAAGAGCATTTTTCATCGCTGGAAAAAGTCCATAAGATTCACGTCAGGTGAGTAGCGATTATAAGAAATCACTCCAAAGTTACTGTAGCGTAGCATTCGCCCGATGTTCTACATCTACATGTATACTTCGCAAACCACCGTAAAGCACGTGGCGGAGGGTAGACCGTAACACTACTAGGCATATCCGTTCCTATTCCACTCCCAAATAGAACGAGGGAGAAAATAAGGTCTATATGCCTCCGTATGAGCCCTAATCTCTCTTATCTTGTTTTTGTGATCATTACGCGAAATGTAAGTAGGCGGCAGGAAGATCTTTCTACATTCAGCTTCAAATTATAGCCCTCTAAATTTCCTCAACAGAATTTCTCGAAAAGAACGTCTTTCCTCCAGCGATTTCGATTTGAGTTCCTGGATTATTTCTGTGACGCTCGCGCATCTGATCTGCTGTGGGCCCCAAACACTTGAGCAATACTCAAGACATGGTCGTAGAAGCGTTTTACACGCGGTATTCTTTAGAGATGAAGTATGTCTTCCCAAAATTCTCCCTATAAACCGAAGTCAAGTGTCCGCCTTACTCAATCCTGTCCTCACATGTCCATTCCACTTCACATCGCTCTCAAATGTTGCGCCTAGATATTTGAACGACGCGACTGCATCAAGACGCTCAATGCTAATGGTGTATTCGAACATTATGGAATTGTTTTTCCTACTCATGTTCATCACCTTACATTTTTCTACAGTCATCGCTGTCCCAGAACGTGGCCACGATGATTTATTCAGCACTGGCTAGGGTGACCAGACTTTCGGATTAATCTGGGAATGTCCTCCGTTTCAGATCTTTGTCCCGGATCTGGACGGACTTTTACACTTTTTTTATTTTTTTTATTTTTTAAGATCCTCTTTAATGCATAGATTAGGGATAACTGGGTATAGTGCACAACCTTGTCGGACACGTTGCTGTATCTGCACCTTGTCTTGGTTTGTTCGTCCAAGGATAACTACTGTCTCGTTTTTATACAGGTTCGATATCATTTTCCTGTCTTTATTGTCTATTCCTACTTTTTCGAGTATCTCCTACATTTTACTCCATTTAACATTATCATAGGGTTTCTCTACTACACTGGTTGTAGTAGGTTAAAATATAAGTACTACCTCTGTGGAACAAATTGGATTAACGTGTTGGGAAGCTTGCGAGCCGTAACAAAAATAAAATGTTAATAAATATCTAATAGCATATGAAGGGCTGTCAAGAATGCCTCAATTACTTAATATTCTTCGTTTTAGACTGTATTATAAACATGTCAATTAATTTTTAACATTCGCAACATAGGACAACATACAGACACACCCCTATTCCCGAGGGATGATTCGAACGTCCTACGGGGAGCCATGTTTTCTTTCATAAGATGATTTCGTGTGGCACTTATAGCTGTTAGACCCCAACTGGGAGTGTGTTAAGCCTGCCTGGTATCTTTTGATCTGACGCCACTTCGGTGTCTCGCATGTGAATGATGTTGAAATGTTGAGGACGATACAACACCCAGTCCCCGAGCGGAGAAAATCTCCGACCGGACCGGGAAACGATCCCGGGCGCCCTGCGTGTTAACCCACAATGCTGTCCACTAGACTATGGAGGCAGACTTTCATAAAATAGAGACATGGATCCTCATAAAAGAAAATTAAATACTCAACTGACATGTATTTTGACGCCAATAATGGCCCCTGCTGACGGTTGTTAAAGGAGAACGTTTAATTCAATTCTCGTATTTCTGTCGTTATTTGTACGTTTGTTATGATAATATAAGAAAATAAACATTCCTGTTGTAATACAAATATAATTTATTTAATTACAAATTTGTTTCATTTTATTAGACTGCTTCATATCATAGCTCCATGTTTGAACCACAGGTGCGACATTATTTTATCTCTGGCTGTAATATTCAGTTGTTACCTGTGGCTAAGACAAGAGCCAGTCCCCTGCTGTGAGCTTCAGTTCGTCGACAGAGTTGAAGCGCTTTCCCTTGACACGTTTTTTCAGCGGACCTAACAGATCGTAGTCACAGGGCGACATGTCCGGACTTTAGGGCTGATATTCAAGCTGCTCCCACTTTAACTTGGTCAGTAGACTTCGTGTGAACCTATAGTAGACGCGCGTTGTCATGGAGTAGAATCACTGCCTCCGTGAGCACCCTAGGCCGTTCGCTCTTGATAGTCTTGCCTACGATACGGAGTGTCTCACACTACACGTCACTATTGATAGTTTTTCCCGTGCTCGAGGAATTCGATAAGTAACGGACCTTGTACGTTGGAAAAAAAAAGGTGATCGTCACGTTGCCTGTTGAGCGTTCGATACATATGTAACATCCGTCTCTTTGATCACGTTTCACCATCTTATAAGCAACTATCCTGGCTCCGTGCTGACAAGCGCAGAGATTTTCATACACTCTGTTTCCTGTACTCTCTTATCAACGTACACGTCACTCATACCTTTCCTCGACCTTAACACTCTTACCTGATCAACATAACAGAACTACTCGTTCCTATCAGAGCAAAACCTTTTCTGTCCCTATCCATCACTCAGCCGGTTTCTCAAAATCCTTTTCAGTAGCAGGAACCAGGCTCTGGAACAATGTACCTCAGTATATCAGAGAACTGAATAACACTGCCAGCTTCAAACGACAGTTAATGGATTATCTACTAAAGCAATAATTACGCCAGTCTGTATTACCCTACAGTCCAGGTACGTCACATCCATTCCTCTTCACATATATTCTCCGACTACCATTGCTCTCGCCAGGTACAACTTTCTTTATTTCCTTCTGTCAGAATTCGCCATGCCTAAACCAGTCTCGATATACTCAAAAGTACATTTTGTATCTGCTAATATCAATGTTGTTACTTCTATTATTACACCAGCAGCAGCAGAAGGTGTCTCAGTGGTACTGCTAGTACTAATCCTATTAGAGTTAAGTCAATACCTTTTATTTACATCCTTTTACATGTAATCAATCTGTATAAATTATGTTATAAATTGTTTATCTGTCAAATCATTATTATGTTATAGGTAACTCACATCTAAAGAAATACTGTATGTGTAAAACCCTGGTCCGATGTAAGAGAGGGCCTGATGGCCCTAATCTGATCAGGATAAATAAACAAATAAATAAATACATTCCTACCCGATAAGCAGCGTGTTACTTTGTGTACTTTGTCAGTCCCTCCTGTTCCAGGTGCGCATGGTTCGCGGGAAGAAATATTGCTGGTATGCTTTCGTCTGGACTTCAATCTCTTTAACTATTTAGGGGGAGGTGACGACGCGTACTTCGCATCCCTGGATGTCGCACTACGTTATCCCGACGCGGCATGTTCAAATTGCAACATTCCTCGTACAGTAATTGCATCCTGATAAAATTCGGACATCTGAGCGAATGCTGCAAAGTTCTTGGACCGTCAGTGAAAATATCTGGTTATCAGTACGTAAAGAAATCGTCAGGAAATGCAGATAACCGCATCAAGGTGAGGTCACAGCTCCTACGTAACGATGCCCAGTGGACGACGCAATGAACACTGAAGGGCACGGAGCACTTTGCAGATACGATGCACACTATAATCCAGAGCATATATGCCGGATACTTAACAATGCTTTATATCAGGTTTGACACATGTGACAGTGTTCATACGTGCACGGCTTCTGACGGGAATGCAGGAACAATTATTACCACTGACCTGGGTTTCCGTGGCCGTGACTGTCTGAGTCGATACTGAAGTAGTTGTGGCATCACTATCTGCAAACTACAACACTTGTTTTCTATGAAATGACACGTCTGTCGATTCGGTAAGTTACCTCAATAAATTCCAGGTCCTTATAAAGTTGTAAAATCCTTTTTGACTGACTCTGAATTCAACATCAAACATATTTTCGTCACATATCGATTTAAAGAGGTCAAATTCATTTGAAATGCGGCTTAAGGGCCGCGGTGGATTGGACGAGCGCCCGAAGGAGCCTTGCTGCGGAACGAAACAACCAACAATCCTTGGATCAAAGGGTGTTCTCACGAGCTGTCTCAAGCCATTAAAAAGAATATGTCCTTATATATGAAGGGTGATCGAAAAGTAATGACAATTTTTATTATTATAGAAGGATCCTCATGTATTCATCAGCCTCAAATTTCTCACCTTCTGATACAATGCATTTGTGGCAATGCTATTTTCATTCTTGGAAGCACTAACTTTTAATTACGGTGTTAAGCTGTTTCACTAATTCTGATTTTATCTCATGAATGGAGCGAAGCGACGTACTTTCATGGTTCTCTAAAGCGTCTGAACTAGGAAGATTTCATGGTGGTTTTTATTTTAACTTAGAGAGTTTCAACAATGAACTAAATTTTTAGTATGGTTTAGAATGAAACATACATAATCGTCATGTGTAACAACGATATTAAATTAACATGGAAAATCTGATGTTAAAGCCGGTAAAATTAATGCATAGTCAGAATACACTAAGTGATCAACATCTATATCTATACGGGGTATTCTGCAAATCACATCTAACAAGGGGAACACCAATGTTTCAAATGTTCAAATGTTTGTATAGCTTATGGGACTTAACAACGAGGTCATCAGTCCCTTAACTTACAAACTACTTATGAACTAGCTAACACTAAGGACGGCACAAATATCCATAACCGAGGTGGAATTCGAACCCCCGACCGTGCAGACCGTGACGGGCGCGGCGCAGTCCCCTCGGCCACCGCGGCCGGCAAGTGGAACATCAACTATGCAAACGAATTTTGATGCGTCGCAGGTATGTCGTGTGGTGACTCCTCCATACCGCCAAGCTAAAGGGATTTGCTCCAGTGCGCCTTGGTTTACACGAAAATCGAGGTCAAAGTCCAGCGCGTAACAGATATACCTGAACTCAGTCATCGCCCGTATGTGAGTCAGCGTGGTGTAATTAGCAAGGCGCTCGATTGTCGCACAGACGACAGGAGTTCAAATACTGCCCGGAAACTTTTTTTACACTTGTCCGACGATTGACTATGTATAATTATATTCCTTTCCCCCACTTAATCAATTTTTATTGCAAAGTTATATCAGGTAATTACTGTTACATGTGAACGATACACTACGAATGACTAGCCGCCTGGCCGCAACATAATACTCCGCTTCTGCACGGCCACTACGGTCCGGGGTTCGAATGCCCCCTTGGGCATGGAGATTTGTGCCGTCCATAGTGTTAGCTAGTAGGTAAGTCGTTTGTAAGTTTAGGGACTGATGACCCCGTAGTTAAGTCCCATAATGTATACAAACATTTGAATTTTTGTACCTTATTGTTTTCAATTATTTGTTGTAGACAAAAAATATGATCAATTGTTGATCTTCCAGCTCTAAAACCTGCTTGTTCTTCAGCCCCCTTTTCTTTGTATTATTGTTCTAAGAAGTACTTAATAATTCTTCAATGTAATCTACTGAAGGTATTGATCACTGTTATTCCCCTATAATTTTTACAATCATCTTTCCTTATTTTTTTTATGTATCACTGAAATACATCCTACTTTCAAATCATGTGGTATATCTTCCCCATTTAAACATCTTTCGAAAAGGTTTCTTAATAATTCGATTAATTTTTCTGTTCCAAATTAATAAATCTTCGGGAATACCTCCAATTTCTGTGCCCTTCCATTCTTTTAAGATTTTATAGCACTTTTAACTGTCTTTATTTCCAAATGTATGTAATTATCTGGTAGTTCATTTGTAATTTCATTGCATTTTGCGTTTCCCAAGAGTTCTCTGTTTTCTGATAATAGATTTTGAAAATATTTTTTCCAAGAGTCATGAGTAATATATTTAATATATGTTGTTTCTTTAGAATTCCTTCATAAATTTTTTATTGTTTTCCACACTTCTGTGTTCTTTTTGCCACCAATATAGGATTCTATTTTTTGACATGATTGTTCCCAAGCTTTGTTTTTTGCTTCTGCTACCTTTTTCCGAATTTTGGCTTGTTGTGCATTAAGTTCTATTTTATCTTGAACATTTCTGGTGTTTAACCATTTTAAATACTTTTCTTTCCTTAATTTCACTTTTTATTTGATTTCTTTGTCCCAGTAGTATAATGAATGGTTGGTATCTTATCCATCTGTGTCTCCTAATGCTTTTCTGGCAGATTCGTGTAGTTTACTTGTGAGGTACTGATACTGATCGAAGGAATTAACGTAAGTTACTATCATGACCAATAATATTACCATAAGAGTGGCTATGAAAGGATATAATTATGCACAGTCAATCGTCAGATAAGTGTAAAAAAAATAAGTTCCGAGCAGGATTCAAACTCACATCGTCTGTGTGGTAGTCAACACGCTTACTAATGACACCATGCTGGACTTTGATCTCGATTCTCGTGGAAACCAAGGCGCATTGGAACAAATCCTTTCAGATTGGTGGTCTGAAAATTTTCGACTTGAGTCATTCTGAATCATATAGAATGCCCAAGTCATATTTTAAATGACAGTGTATCTGAAATGTCGCTTCCCACGTGAATGAGAAATTATGCATGTGTGCAAGAAAGGTCTTAAGCACGGGGAAGAGACGTATTTCTGGTGAACCGTGAAGGTTGTGGTGTAAGTTTGCTCCGGATAATGGTCCGTGACGTTCTGACAGAAAAAAGGTCGGAGACGAAGAGGCTGCCCTTTCTCGAAATGCCTCAGGCTGTGTGTGGGGGTGGGTGGGCGGTAAACCGGCTAATGGCCAGGAGGCTTACTAGCGGCCGTAGCTGCGCAGGGCAAGGAACCAGAGGACCGCCACACGTGCGGGGTTGCAAGGCGCGCAGGCCACACAGCAGGTAAAGTGGGCCCTGTAATGATGTAGTTAATAGCACGTGTCAACGCAGGGACTGCAACTACCGAAAATTAAATTTCCCGACAAAAGTTTAATTATTATATGTTGCGAAGTATATATGCCAATTCGCTGTACAATATTCCACGGGTGCAAAATACTAACACGAATTATTTACAGACGAATGGAAAAAACTTGTGGAATCCAACCTCGGGGAAGATCAGTTTGGATTTAGGAGAAATGTAGGAACTCGAGAGGCAATACTCACATTACGACTTATCTTAGAGGATAGGTTAAGGAAAGGGAAACCTACGTTTTTAGCGTTTGTCGATTTGGAGAAAGCTTTTGACAACTGGAATACCCTATTCCAAATTCTGAAGGTATCAGGGATAAAATATAAGGAGTGAAGAGTTATATTCAACCTATACAAAAACCAGACAGCGGTTATTAGAGTCGAAGGGCAAGAAAGGGACGCAGAGGTTTGGAAGGGAGTATGACGGGCTTGTAGCCTTTCCCCAATGTTGTTCAATCTGTACATTGAGCAGGCAGTGGAGGAATGGAAGGAGGAATTTGGAGGGGGCATTAAAGTGCAGGGAGAAGAAATAAAAACATTGCCGTTTGCCGATGACATAGTAATTCTGTCAGAGACCGCAAAAAATCTGGAAGAGCAATTAAATGGAATGGACAGTGTCTTGAAAGGAAGATATAAGATGAACATTAACAAGAGTAAAACGAAGGTAATGGAATGCAATGTCAGAAAATCAGGCGGTGTGGGAGGAATTAGATTAAGTAATGAGACAATTTTGTTATTTGGGTAGCAAGATAACTTCTGATGGCCGAAGTAAAGAAGATATAAAATGCAGAATGGCTATGGGAAGAAAAGCATTTCTAAAGCAGCGAAACTTGTTACCATCCAATATTAATGTAAGTGTTAGGATGTCCTTTCTGAAAGCATTTGTCTGGAGTGTAGCATTGTATGGGAATGAAACGTGAACGATAAGGAGTTCAGATAAAAAGATGATAGAAGCATTTGAAATGTCGTGCTACAGACGAATGATGAACATTAGACGGGTAGATCACGTAACTAATGTGGAGGTGCTAAACCGAATCGAGGAGAAAAGGAATTTCTGGCATTTACTGACTAAAAGAAGGGATAGATTGTTAGGACACATTCTGAGACATCAAGGAATTGTCAACTTAGCATTAGAAGGAAGCGTGTGGGGTAAAAGTTTAGAGGGAGACCGAGGGACGAATACAGAAAGCAGATTCAAAAGGATGTAGGCTGCCAAACGTATTCTCAGATGAAGAGACTTGCACAGGACAGGGTATCGTGGAGAGCTGCATCAAACCAGTCTGCGGACTGAAGACCACAACAACAACATATTTCACTCAATATTACTCATTAAAATATTGTTGTTATTTTCGGATCTGCAAATTCATTTCAAAACACACCACCTTTCCATACATAATTAACAGTTTCACAGTAAATCGTGACGTTTCTTGATTTACAACAATTTTGTATCTCTTCGTCATTTAAATCATGTTATGTCACAATGTAAAATAATGTGCCTGAGTTCTACATCTACATGGATTCACTGAAAGTCATACTTAAATGTATGGCAGAGGGTTCATAGAACCACTTTCATGATGTTTCTCTGTAGTTCCATTCTATAATAGTTGTCAGGGAAAAGGAACACCTAACTCTTTCTGTTATCGATGTGATTTACCTTATTTTATTATGATAATCATGTCTCCCTATGTATGTGCTCACTATATATGTTCGCATTCGGAAGAGAACTTTGGTGAAAGAAATTTCACAAATAGATTTCGACGCAACAAACTACGCCTGTGTTAATGATATCCACCGCAACTCGTACATATTTCCCGTGACACTCTCTCTCCTATATCGGATAATACAAAATGGGTCAGTCAGTCCCACCTGTTGTGGATCCCACAATGCGCAGCAATACTCCAAAATAGGACGCACGAGTGTAGTGTAGGCAGTTTTTTTAGTAGAACTGTTGCATCTTCTAAGTGTTCTGCCAATGAAACGTAGTCTTTGGTTCGCCTTCCCTACAATATTTTCTGTGTGTTCTTCCGAATTTGAGTTGCTCGTAATTGTTATTCTTAGGTATAAAGTTGAATTGATGGTCAGTAGATTAGAAGGATTTATCAAGCCCGAGCGGAAACAGTTATCCTTCTGCACTCGTCGTCGGAAACTATACAACGACCCGTTTAGTGAGTGGGAGTTCCGAACTGCCCCTGCTGCGTGTCCTGATACCACTTCAGGACCAGATAGGATTCACGGCCAATTCCTCCGACACCTTTCACCAGAGTTTCAACGCCGCATTCTCGTCCTGTTTAACCATCTATGGGCACAGGGCACTTTCCCGTCACAATGGCGGGAAAGCACTATCATCCCGGTGCTGAAAACTGGTGCAGATCCCCTGGTGGCTGACAATTACCGTCCGATCAGCCTCACCAACGTTATCTGCAAGCTCTTCGAACGTATGGTGAGTCGGCGGCTTATGTGGATTCTTGAAGAGCGTGGACTCCTTGCTCCACAACAGGGGGACTTTCGCCAGGGCCGTTCTACCATTGACAACCTCGTGTCACTGGAGTCGGCCATTCACACGGCGTTCGCTACGCGTGAGCGTTTGGTTGCTGTATTTTTCGACCTTCGAAAGGCGTATGATACCACCTGGCGCCACCATATTTTGACTACTCTGCATGTCTGGGGCTTAGGTAGCGCCCTTCCTATTTTTATTCGCAATTTCCTCTCCCACCGCTCGTTTCGGGTGAGGGTTGGGGCATCTTTTAGCTCCCCCCCGTATTCAAAAGAACGGTGTCCCACAGGGCTCCGTCCTCAGCGTCCCATTGTTTTTAGTGGCGATAAACGGTCTTGCTGCGGCTGTGGGGTCATCAGTCAGTTGCTCACTGTTCGCCGATGACTTCTGCCTGTATTTCAGCTCCGTTAGCATCTGCGTAGCTGAACGGCGGCTGCAGGGTGCCATCCGAAAGGCCCACTCATGGGCCTCTACTCACGGATTTCAGTTTTCCGCACAGAAAACCCGCGTGATGCACTTCTGTCGCCGTCGGGTAGTTCACCCTGACCCAGAGCTCTACCTGGGTTGTGAACTACTTCAGGTCGAGGAAACACATCGCTTCCTGGGCATGGTCTTCGATGCCCGGCTGACTTGGGTACCACACCTACGTCAGCTGAGACAGAAGTGTTGGCGGCATTTTAATATTCTTCGATGCCTCAGCCATACTGGTTGGGGAGCAGCACGTTCCACCTTTCTTCAGCTCTATAAGTCCCTTATTCATTCGCGGCTTGATTACGGGAGCTTGGTTTATGACTCAGTAGCCCCTTCTGCCTTGCGGGTCCTAGACCCCGTTCACCACACAGGTGTGCGTCTCGCAACAGGGGCTTTTCACACCCGTCCTGTAACGAGCCTTCTCGCTGAAGCTGGTGTTCCCCCTCTGCGGTATCGCCGGCAACGCTTGTTGGTGGGTTACATTACCCGGTTTATGCTTCACCCCGCCATCCGAACCACAGGCTTCTCTTCCCGCTTTCTGCACTCCCTTCCCCGCGACGTCGGCCCAGGTCGGGTCTCCCGATTGCGGTCCGTGTCCGTTCCCTTCTCTCCTCACTTGATTCCCTACCCCTTCCTCCACATTTCCATTACTCCCACCGTATCACCCCCCCCCCCCCCCCCCCCTGGACAATTCCTCGCCTGGAGATTCAGTTGGATTTGTCCCGGAATTCGAAAGCCTCTATTCCACCACTGATTCTCCGTCGCTGGTTCCATGAACTGCTTGACAAATTTCACGTAGCAAACATTCTTTACACGGACGGTTCTTTGGTCGATGGCCATGCTGGATATGCCTTTGTCTATGGCGACCACATCGAACAGCGGTCGTTGCCTTGTGGAAGCTGCATCTTCACCGCAGAACTGGTCGGTGTTTTGAGAGCTCTTGAACACCTCAGAGCTCGCCCCAGGGGGTCGTTCGTCATCTGCAGCGACTCCCTGAGTGGCTTACAGGCCCTCGACAAGTTTCTACCCAAACATACTGTGGTGCGAGAAATTCAAGATGCTGTCTTCGCCCTTGGCGAGTCAGGCCGTTCTGTCGCTTTTGTCTGGACGCCAGGGCACATAGGTATACCAGGCAATGAACGTTTCATTGCCAGTGGGTGTTCTCATAACTAAAGAGCAGGAAAAAAACCTCTTTTCGCATTTTTTAACACCGGGAAGTCTAATTACATACTTTTCATGTGCGAAATACTGTGTTTACCAGCAAAGTAAGGTGCAATGAATGAAGAATTTCATCATAAATATGTTGCAGTTAGTGTCAGTTTATTCGCGAGTTTTTCTTAAATTTACATTTATTGATTTTTAGCTGTCACTTGGAAGTTCAATTACATGCTTGTCTGCGCAAAATACTACGTTTACCTATCATTACCAGCACGGTAAGCTGCAAGCAATTTCTAAAGAATTACTTCGTAATATATTGCAGTTTGTGTCAGATCACAACGATTTTTTGCTCGGTTTACGTTTCTTTTAGACTCAGTCATGTGTCAAGATACTTAAATAAAGCTTGGAATGCAAGAATATATGCAATATTTAACAAACCACACATAAAAGTAATTACAAGCGGGCATTATAATGTATCGTATACCGCTGTAGGGACAGCCGGCTTTACGACCGCTTGGAGCGCTAGTGTCGCTGTCAGGCGGTAACAGCTTTCACAGCAGTGAGTGTCGTGACTGTATTTATTAGACTGTGGTTTTACTGAGGAGAAAGGCGTCTATGTGGTGGTGGGAGATGGCATGCAAGAAGAAGGGTTTGTTAGCATGGAGGGAGCGAATGTTGCAGAGGAGGGTGTAATATGGGCATGCCATAGGAGACTGCGGGGGGGGGGGGAGGAGGAGTGAGGGGGGGGGGGGCGCGAACAGGGTTACGGGTGTGTTTTATACGAGGGTAACGTTTCAGGGGAAGGTGAAGTGGGAGTCATTACAAAAGAAGGTGGCGATTGTTTCAAGCTGTACTACAGTGTGGCCGGTGGCACCTCGGCCAGCGGCTGTGGCGGAGGAAGCGCTGGGCAGTGCCCAACTGGAGGGTGGCACCCTGTCACTGGCGGTGAAGCCCGGGGGAGGCTGGTCCTGGGCAGCGTAGGTCTGGTGGCGGTGGACTCTGGCGTCCCAACGGCAGGTTCGGCTGCTGGCTACGGCATCAGAGGGGTAACTGGAAACGAAGCACAGAAGATCAGCCTCTGCAACTCTACCGCTGGGGAAAGGATGTGGCAGCAAAGTTGTGTTATAGACATCCATGTGTTTTGTAAGGTCAGTTAGATATAAAAGATCTATAGGGGTCAGAATTTGCGTTTGGATTTACACTTCTCCTTTGTAATTTCATTTCCTGTTAGTTTGATCTACCATTGACGTCAAAGAGAATCTGGCACTGAGCCGAGTCGGCTCGTTTGGTTGGCTACTGTCTTTTGCACAAGCCCTACGAATTCCATCCTTTTGCACTATCCCTCAGGCACCGAAAACACTAACACCACCAACTAGAAAAGCTCGCCTAACGATGTTAGCAGACAGGTGGAATTGCCCGTGGGCAAGTACTGCGAACACACGTGGACCATCACGCTTGCTTTAGCGCATCTGCCCACCCCTAATCTATAATTTGTTCTACTGAAGTACCACACAATGATTGTTTTGAAAATTTTGCCTCTTGATGTCATTTGATATTAGGTAATTCACCATTGGTTTATTTCTTATTATTTCTAAGCGGCATCTCCCTCGTCCTCACTTTCTATAGTGACGATACTATATTTTTACCACATAACCTATGTGTAATAATATAATATCTACATTGCTGTAGAAATAACAGCACGAGGCAGATTCGAACACAATTCTTCCGCTTTGCAGTAAAACAAAGTGGTCATATTACGAAGTAGCCGCAAATCTTTCACGCCGCTCCGATGATACACATATTTAGCTTGAAAAGTTTACTTTTTCTGTTTTGCTTCGTTTTTCATAGTCCGGTACATTTTTTCCTTCTTTTCATATTTCATTAGTGTTGAGTTTTTCATGGGCTATCCACGTTACCATTAAATTCGAGGGGGCGGGGCGTGGAAGTACGATAGTGAGTCTACTTTGTGAGTAACGAACTGATCGTTAGATTCGATAACTACCAGTAATAATGCAGTGTTGGCTCATCATCTGACTTCCGACGTGCAAACATTGTCCGTCTGTATCTCGAGTGTAATTACAAAGGTTCAACTATTGACGAAGTCGACAATGAGAGCATAAAGGTAGCAATAAAACTTCGTTACAAGCTGGGAGAACATCATCAACAGGATGTCTAGTAAACAAAATAAACTTGTTCAGCACCATAAGTTTCAAAATGAGTCAAGCATGGAACTATATCGACTGAGTACAGCCTACGTAGCTGTACGAAAAAAACACAGTTGTAGCGAATTTATGTTTCCCTGACTTCAGCGATTCTCAGACTTTTCCTCTAATGGAGAACTTCGACAATCCTAGAACTTCGACGAAACAGCCAGTTTATTTTCAACAGTAATAAAATGAATAAAATGAGGAAGATCAGTTTGGATTCAGGAGGAACGTAGGAACCCGGGAGGCAATACTCACTTTACCTCTTATCTTAGAAGATAGATTAAGGAAAGGCAAACCTACATTTTTAGATTTGTAGATTTGGAGAAAGCTTTTGACAATGTTGACTGGAATACACTATTTCAAATTCTGAAGTCAGCAGGGGCAAAATACAGGTAAAGGAGAGTTATTTACAACTTGTACAAAAGCCAGACCGCAGTTATTAGACTCGAAGGGCATGAAAGGGAAGCATCAGTTGGGAAGGGAGTAAGACAGGGTTGTAGCCTTTCTCCAATGTTGTTAAATTTGTACATTGAGCAACCTATAAAGGAAAGCAACGAGAAATTTGGTGAAGGAATTAAAGTTCAAGGGGAAGAATTAAAAACATTGCGTTTTGCCGACTACATAGTAATTCTGTCAGATAAAGTAAAGGACCTGGAAGAGCAATTGAACGGAATGGACAGTGTGCTGAAAGGTGCTTATAAGATGATTATTAACAAGAGCAAAACTAGGGTAATGGAGTGCAGTCTAAGAAAATCGGGTGATGCTGAAGGAATTAGATTAGGTAACGAAGCAATAAAGGAGGTAGTTGAGTTTTGTTACTTGGGCAGTAAAATAACAAATGATGGTCCAAGTACAGAGGATATAAAATGAATGGCAATGGGAAGAAAAGCATTTTTGAAAAAGAGAAATTTGCTAACATCGAATATTAATTTAAGTGTAAGGACGTCTTTTCTGAAGGCATTTGTGTGGAGTGTTGCCTTGTATGGGAGTGAAAGATGGACGATCTGTGCGGACAGGAAGACGATAGAGGCTTTTGAAATGTGGTGCTACAGAAGAATGCTGAAGATTAGGGGGTAGATCGCATAACTAATGAAGAGGTACTGAACAGAATTGGTGAGAAAAGGAATTTTTGGCATACCCTGACTAAAAGAAGGGATCGCTTGGTGGGACACATTCTTAGACATCGACGCATCGTAAATTTAGCATTGGAGGGAAGTGTGTGGGGTAAAAATCGCAGAGGGAGACCAAGCGACGCGTATAGTAAACAGATTCAAGTGGATGTGGGTTGTCGTTCTTATGAGGAAATGAAAAGGCTTGCTCAGGATAGGGTATTGTGGAGAGCTGCATCAAACCAGTCTCCGGACTGAAGACCACAACAACAACATACGCAAAACTTGTTCTATTCCGCCTTCGTAGTCTAGTGGAGTGCGCTTCGGTTGCACAGTGCTGGAGTGCCAGACTATAAATCTAAAGGTCGTGGGTTCGATCCCCGCCAGGTCCTAGGATTTTTATCTGTCACATTCCACTTCTTTCACCCCTGGCAGTATTACTCATGTGAAAAATACCGAGTAGCAACGTGGTTCGGAACCCACGTTAAACTGTAAGTCCCCCTATAACTGGCTGGGTAAGTCAGTTCAATGGTCGGAGGCAACGGCATACCACCTCCAAACAGGACCATGCCTAGTAAAGCACTGTGCTGTTCAAACCAATCTCTGGATTGTTGACTGTTTTACCTTTTTAGTCTAGTGTACAGCGTGGTTGGTTGTCATACAAGGGTCCGAGTTCGGTTCCCTGTATGGTAGGTAATTTTTTTTTGCTTGGGGGGGGGGGACTGGGTGTTGTATCATCCTCATTATCGTTTTATCATCATTGACCCGCAAGTCACCGAAGTGGCATCAGCTTAAAAGACTTGCACCAGGCAGGCTGAACACGACCCCATCTGGAGTCTTAACGGTCACAAATGCCACACGATCATCATCGTCATCATCATCATCATCATTGTCATCATTATCATTCCATGATTACTTCTAAATCATAGCACGAAAAACACAATAATTATTATTGTTCAAAATCCCTCAATATTGTTAATAGTTTTCGCAGAGCTCTGCTTAACTTCCCACAGAACACAGTTTGGGAAACCCTGCGATAGAACCCGACTAGCGTGTGATTTTTACAAGAGATTTCTTGTGCATTACCGAAGGAACTGCATGAAGTAACGAATCCTCTGGTCAAACACTGTAAATTAACTCGATCAGAACAATCTACATATATTTAGAAAAAATGGAGCTCTTTACTCACAGGAAGTGATGAGTGCTATCGAGAAGGGATCTCAAATTGATTCGATATTTCTAGATGTTCGCAAGGCTTTTACAACATGTCTCACAAATGCTTTTCATTAAATTCCCTATATATAGATTATAGTAGCAGATTTGTGACTAGATTGTGGATTTCCTGTCGGACAGATTTCGTAGCAATTGATGAAAAGCCATCGACTGAAACTGAGGTAGTGTTATTGCTTCTCTACGGCTCATTATCTACAGGAACATTCTGACTGAAAATCTGAATGGTTAGCTTGTTTACAAATGATGCTGTCTTTTACGGTATGCTAAAGTCATCTGACAAACTAAATCAGCTGCAGAACGATTTTATTAAAATATCTGTATGGTGCGAATATTGGTAAAACCCCTAAATACTGAAAACTGTGCAGTTGTTCACATTAGTGCTACTCGTAATTCGTTAAACGTCGTATACAAGCTGAATCAATCAAAATTGAACGTCGTAAATACAACTAAATGTCCCAGAATTACTGTTATGACAGACGTTGTGGGAAAGAACACATGATTAATATTCTGTAGATGGCGAACAAAAGACTGCGTTTTACTGGCAGAACACACAGAAGAACCAACAGTTCTACTAAACAAACTTACGCTTGTGAGTTCATTTCGGGGTCTTACTGCATAGCGTGGCATCTCTGTTAGTTAAGATTGACGAAGGACATCAAATGAGTACAAAGAAGGGCAAAACGTGTTTAAAAAAAAATGTTCAAATGTTTGTAAATCTTATGGGACTTAAGTACGGGGTCATCAGTCCCTAAACTTACAAACTACTTATGAACTACTTACGAACTAGGACGGCACAAATATCCATGCCCGAGGGGGTTTCGAACCCCCGACCGTAGTGGCCGTGCAGACCGTGACTGAAGCGCCTCAGTCTCCTCGGCCACCGCGGCCGGCCAAGACGTGTTTTAACTAACGTGATACAGGGGAGAGAGAGTTACTGGAATGATAAACGATTTGGACTGGGAATTATTACAACAAAGGCGTTTGTGACTGCGGCGAGAGCTACTTACTAAATTTCGATCACAGACTGTCTCCTCCGTATGCGAAAATATATTGTTCACTCCAACCTATGTAGGGTGAAATGATAATCATAATAAGACACCAGAAAACAGGGAGATTTAGGTGTTGTTTCTTCAGGTGTACTGTTCTAGAATGAAATAGTTGATAAATACTATGATGGTGGTTCCAGCAACTCCCTGTCTTACACCTCGATGAGATTTGCAGAATATCCCGTGTAGATGATCAGATAATGTATTCTGACAGTGTATTAAATTTGCCTGCTTTAACATAAAGTTTTCAATGTTAATTTAATCTCGTTGGTACACATACTTGATGTATGTTTGTATTTTAAACCATATTGAATATTTAGTTTATTGTTGACACTAGTACGGGTTAGTCGAGTTCTCAGGTGTACTGAGAAGTTTCATATAACCACTATGAATTCTTCCTATTTCAGAGGCTTTAGAGAACCATTAAAGTATGTCGCTTCGCTCCATTTATAAAATCAGAATCGCTGAAAGGCGTAACATCATTACGAAAAGTGAGCTCGAAAAATGCTTCCAAGATTACACGAGGATTGGGACTTGAATAATCACTGCTGTGGATACACTAAGCAATGGAATCTACTATTGTCGTTGATAGCAGACGTTGTTGACATACTCTACCTTACCTCCGAGCAAATGAACTCGCCAGTTTCAAATCACCGACGTGCGCACGATCGAGGGAAATCACAGAAACTTGCGATCGAGCAGCCTAACGCAACGGTGTCACCATATTTTCTAAACAAGAACAACGGAGTTGGATCAAGAGTATTACTGTTCGTTTTTGGAGCATTACTGCGACCAGCTTTGCGAAAGGAGCGGCAACACTTTCTGCGTAACCCACCCACAACATTGCACGACAATGCATGGTTGCATACAGCGCAAGCTGTGGCTGCTCTTTTCGGTCGATGGGACTGGAAAATACCGTACCATCCACCATACTCCTCGTACTTAAGTCCAGAGATGAAGGAGCCACTTCGTGGCAATCGCTTCAGAACTGTTCCAGAGATTCGACAGGCAGTAGATCGCTCCATTAACACCATCAGTAGATCAGGCTCGGCTAACGGCACATTTTGTCTTCTACAACGCTTGCAACGAGTTCTATAGTAACAGATACAAACATATAACGATTTTGTATCGGTTGTGAATAAATATTTAAATCCCAACCCTCGTAAATAACATTGGCATAATTACATTATATCTAAGGGTGGTTACTTTAAAAGGGACAGTCGGATACTTTAAAAGGGAATAAGGCTTGAAAAATCTCGCGAAAACACTCTTTGAAATAACTATTGTCAATTTTTAAATTCAATATTATAGTAAAAGTAGGTGAAAAAAATGCTAAAAATGAAAGTCAAGGAGATAAGAATAGGATAATGTGGTTCAGAAAAAGGTAGAGGCATAGCTTATTTACTGCGTATATTACGTCAGTTTATAATTTATGGGTCATATGACGACACGTAACTCACAAGATGCAATGTTAACCGTAAACAGTTTTGTTCTTTGTCATCTCTGTAGCTCTGTACTTTCTTTGGAGTCTAAAAATTGTTGACATGTTTCTGACAGGTGCTTGTCGTCCTTCATAGTGGTCATGTTTATAGCTTCATTGTCGTAGATAAAATGCGTTCCCAACTAATTCCTGAGGTTTGTAGTTCAAATACACCACATTGCGATGGATGATGATAGTTTTCTTTTCTTTTCTTTTTTTTTATGTTGAAGGACAGATGAATGAATAATGAACGACAATACAAATTTCTCGAAAGCAACAGTACGTAAGTATGGAGGTTTGTCGTAGAGATTTGGCCCTACTGCCACAGTAGAAATAAGATCGTATCTAGACTTATTTATTTCACAGTACGCAAGGAAGCAAAAGCTAAACAGCTTGAAAATGTGTATAGTGAAAATAAGAGATTTGATATTTGTTGGTTTATATCGATGTTACATTAAGTACGGAGCTTTGAGATCTGTACATACAATGTAACTGAATCTAATATTCTTAGATTGTGTTTAACTCTGTCTTGATATACTAAGACATTCAGGATCACTCACATTTACCAAGGATGATAATTATTAGAGAAGACTAAATGACGAAAAAGACAAAATTGAGATTATGTTTCATAAATCGTTGTCCATACCACAAAAACGTGTGCAAACGACAAAAATGAATTGAGGACGACGGCAAGGCGGTCAAAACATTAGTAACTAGGAAACGACCTTGGCAACGACTCATACATATTTGGCCTTCTATTGCCCTCTGCAGCACTATCGACCAATGATCAGAAATTCTCTGTGATATTTAAAGCGAACTCCACGTCAATATCTGTGTATCTATCGTAAATGTTTTAGTGATGCAGTTCCTCAAGATGTCAGTATCTGCTCTAGCGTTTGTTAGAACGTTCCTCGATATCTTATTACCTCACGCCTCATATAAAGGGCAAAAATTACTGAAATACATAGATACTAGTGTGTCCTATCTTATGTCAGGAAATTTTACACCAAATTACAACTTACACGGTTCCATTAGAACCACATGAGCAAGTATTCACTTTTTCTTTTGCGTTTGTTTGTATACAGAGAGGAATTGCCGCGGTGGAGGGGCCGAGCGGTCTAAGACGCCTTGCTGCGAGGCGCGCGGTTTATCGTCATAGGACGTTCTAGTCCTTGCTTGGACGCGCGCGCGCGCTTGTGTGTGTAACTTAGTTTAAGTAGTTTGTAAGCTTAGGAATTAATAACGAAATAAGTCCCTTAGATTTGCAAACATTTGAAAATTTGTTTAGAGGAGTCCGGTCACAGCCTAGGAAACTTGGAAAAACACTGAAGAAGGAATTAAAGAAACTTTGCACTCCAGAGAAATGCTGTAGCCTTTTTATTCTGAGGAATAACAGCGGAGATATGGAGCATATATAACATTTTACTCAAATGGTGTATCCTTTCAATCTATTTTTGCATTGGTATTTGACGTCAGTGTTCTCCCTCACATGGGTATAAAAGTTATGAAGCGTTCAGAATATAAGAATTTTTAGCTGACTTCGGAAAAATTTAAGCGCTTTTGAAAGTATGACCAAGCAACATTTGGATCAGTTGTTTAACAGTATGGCCAGGAAGCAGTCGGTATGAGTGCCAATAATAATATTATTTCGATGGATCTCGAAACTTTACATGTTTTCCTATCGTCAAGGGACTTTTGCTTCTTTTTCAGTTATATTTACATATACGGCACAGAGACTAGATTTTTTTTTAAAGAGATATCACGATGTCGTGAAGTCGCGGAATCACAATGATTAAAAATCTCTGACGATATTTCCAGGATAGGAATGTATAGATCCATCCCATTAATCTTGCTCGTGGAAGGTAGTCTCAAGACTATGTTTTATCGGAAGATGTGTGCTTTAAATATACTAGTTGTTTACACACTTCTAGTTCGACTACTCTTGATTCTGTTTTGTAGCTGGGACACTGAAATGGTTGCATTAAAGAAGGAAATATGTAGGATTTAAAATGGAAAAATGTTTATGGTCAATCCTTTGACCACTCTAGACGTGATGAATTGGTCTTTCGAGACAGAAAGCAAATATCACATTTAATTTCATGCTGACCTTTGACGTGAGATTAATTACTTCCGTTTCAAGTGAAGAATGTATAACTTTTTATTCACCATCCTTTAATAGCTATGACTGAGTTACTAATAAATTAAATTGTCTTACCATTGGGTTCAAATGTTTGTAGAGTCTATGGGACTTAACTACGGGGTCATCAGTCCCTAAACTTACAAACTACTTATGAACTAGCTTATCCTAAGGATGGCACACACATCCATGCCCGAGGGGGAATTCGAACCCCCGACCGTAGTGGCTGTGCAGACCGTGACTGGAACGCCTCAGTCCCCTCGGCCACCGAGGCCGGCTTACCATTGGGGGAACTCTCTTGTAGAAGAATTTAGTAGGGTTGATAAACAATAATTACGCTCTAATGAACCAAGTGAAATCAATATAGAAATTTGCATACATGAATTGCAATACTGAGGTGGCAGAGTCCAGTGTTGCCGCATACTCTAATATGAAAAGGAGTTGTTTAAGTGTAAAAGGAGTACACATATTACAATTTTAACTGTAATTTCGTAGGTACCAATTTTATGTAACATTCTGACTTTAATTTTTAACGTGGATAAGTTTGTGACATAAGCCAAAGAGTATGCATTATCTCTGATTTGCGTGTTGCGTTGCTAGCAGTAGCGAGCTGGCAGTCTGTAGGCAGAGTCTGTGTGAGGAGCTTGTTAGAAACAGACGGAATCTACCTGTGAGAGTCGATGGTTGGCAGCTTAGACAGCCTCAAAACCCGTTTCATGTTGTTGTAATCACTTTTGGGTGGATGAAACCCTGCCTATTTATATATTTTCCATAGAGACAGTGAATTGAAGAATAAGGTAAATCCATATGAATTTATTTTGAATATTATTGAGAAAATACCAAGCACCTACGACAACAATGAAGTTAATTGTTAACAGTTGCAAGTTCTGATGTAAACAGAAGTCATTAACCATTTCTCCATTCACTTCACTATTTTAAAGATTGTTACTTTTTAATTAGGTCAAATTCTATGTGTTATGTGTAAATGTCGTCTGCCAAAGCAAGTCACTGACTTACAGACTGCGAATAATAGTAATGGTAATTGATTAAATCATAATGAAAATTGTCGGTCACACACAGGTTACCACAATAAAATTCGTGAATTTGAAGTTTTGTTGTAATGATGAAACATTATGTTGTTAGGTAAATTAATGAGTTTAATAGTTAAAGGCAAACTAGGTTGTCTCGTGAGAAAGAAATTATTTGCATCATTTTATTATTAACAATTTTATATAACAGCCAACCGGTTGCGTAGTTTTAACGTACTTGACCTAGGTTTCGTTGTCGCTAGGGACAAAATCATCAAAGAATAAAAACAGTTACATGAAACACATGACGTCAAAAATATTACGAGCGGAATTGCTCAAGTCGATTACAATAAAAAAACCAGCATTCTTGCCGTGCAAATAAAATCAGTGTGGTGAAGGAACTACTTCATTCCCTTCACACCACACTGATTTTATTTGCATGGCAAGAATGCTAGTTTTTTTATTGTAATCGACTTGCCCAATTCTGCTAGTAATATTTTTGACGTCACGTGTTTCATGTAACTGTTTTTTATTCTTCTGATGAAGTTGTCCCTAGCGACAACGAAACCTAGGTCAAGTACCTTAAAACTACGCAACCGGTTGGCTGTTATATAAAATCGTTAAAAATAATTGGATTACGGTTGCTGTTAACTAGCCGTGTTAAAAGTTGTCATTTGAATCATTTGTGTTGTTTTAAGGCTAATCAGTACGTACTGAACATATAGGATTACCAGTTTAATTACAGATTTGCCATTAACATTATCCGTTGCTTGCAGAACAATAACACACACATAATTTGTACAGGGCTTAATGTCAGATGGGTTTAATCTGTTTGAGAAACATGAGGTCGCAAATTTTCATAGTTTAATGAGTTTTCTTCATAGACAGGGCTATCAGTAGATTTTGTTGGAAGGTTTAATCAGTAACTGACGCGGTAGACACTACCAGTCATACATTCGTGTTCAAATGCAGACACAATATCACGTATCGCCAACAGCCAACGACTTAGTTTCAACTTCAAATGAATATGGGTCGATTCATCCGAAACTAGACGATGCATCAACAAAGACAAATATTGATTGTGGTCTTAATTTAGATGACTTTCCTCCTTTCTCACCCAATTTACATGGGCTCCCAAAACCGGATTTCGTAAACTGATTTCCCAATTCCGCTTTTGGATGGTCACGTAAACACTCCAAAATCGATTCTGGAAATCCGGTTTCCTAAATCGGTTTTCCAGATCCACAATCCATTTTCGTGCCCATGTAAACGCAACTGTTTTTGAAGCGTTCTTGGCTTGTCAGATCGTGTTTTCTTGTTAAGAATTTTCGGCACATATGGAAAGGGTGATATTTTCTGATGTGAAATAACAGTATAAATATTAGAGTGATCATAAATCTGTGTATTTAAATAAAGAGGAATAGCGATTTTGCTGACTAAATCAGGAACTGAATCAACTGTTTTTCAGCCGCCATGTTAAGTGGTTTACGAAAATCGGTTTTCGTCTTCCGGAAGATGTGTTGCATGTAAACGTAGTGAATATAAGGCAGCTTTGCGCTTCAACATATCCGTTCCTGCCCAGGGGAGTCCTTCGTCATTTGTAGTGACTCCCTGGGCGGTTTACAGGCCATCGACCAGTGTTTTCCGCGCAATCGTTTGGTTGTCGCCATACACGAGTCCTTGTACACCATTGGACAACATGGGCAGTCGGTGGCATTCCTTTGGACTCCGGGACACGTCGGGATAGATGGCAACGAGCTGGCTGACAGGCTGGCCAAAGAGGCCACCCACAAGCCTGTCCTCAATATAGGCATTCCATGTGCTGATCTCCGTTGTACACTACGCCGTAAAGTTCTCGGTTTGTAGAGTGGTGAATGGCGCTCTCTACAGGTGCCCAACAAACTGAGGAGTATCAAGGAGACAACAAACGTGTGGAGGACCTCTCTGCGGGCCCCTCGCAGAGACTCTGTTGTTCTCTGCCGGCTGCGTATCGGCCATACTTGGCTTACGCACGGCCACCTTCTCCGTCGCGAGGATCCTCCCGAGTGTCGATGTGGGGGGGGGGGGGGGCGTCTGACAGTCGCCCACATCGTCTTGGAATGCCCGGACTTAGCAGCGCAGAGAAGGAATTTTAATCTCCCTGACGATTTCAAACTTGTTTTAGCTGACAATGCCTTTATGGCTGACGCAGTTTTAAATTTTATTCGTGTGAGTGGATTGTACCGATCTCTTTGATTTTTAGCACTGTGTTCATTACGTGTTTGTTCTTCGCTCGCCTACCGTTTTAGGCAGGTGGTTTTAATGTGCAAAAGCGGCCAGATGCCGTACTGCCTTGTCTGTGGTCACCTGGCCAGGACACTCTGGAATCGTCTTTCCACCTTTCTCTTCTTTTATTCGTTTTTACTTTCATTCTTTTACTTCTTGACTTGTTACACCCCTTTGCTTGATGAGTTTTAATAAATCGTTTTCTATCGCATTGCAGTGCTTTTTTTTTTTAATTCTACTCTCTACTGTTGGAACAAGGGACTGATAACCGTAGGCGTTTAGTCCCTTTAAAAATCAAACCATCCATCCATCCTATAAGGCAACTTTAATCTGCAGGTTTAAGGGTTTAGAATCGCTAGTTCACCGGTCGAGATCACGAACGGAGACAGCAAGCAGCCTCTGATGCGCGCTGTACACACACGTCGCACCCCCTGATTGGGGGCCGCTGATTGGCTGCCTTTGTAGGCGCGTCATCAGCGCTGACACTGCAGTGTCAACACGGGTGGCACTGCCCCGCTTCCCTGCTTGGCCGAAGTACAGTTATCGGAATGATTCCACTCAGTTGTTGTTGTTTTAGTACGAGTAGGGTGCACATTCCTCCCCCTTCTTATGGGTCCACGTTATATGGTGATTTTGCTCTGATTATTGCAGGAAAAATATAAAGTAAGATCGTCTTACATTTATGTTCAATACATAGTTTACGGAGCCTATTAAAACAGCAGTAAAAAGGGATTTATGTAACTGGTTTCTGATGAACATTGGATGTGGCTTGGCTATGTGACCTAGCTTAAGGCCGTATTACACGACACACCTGACGCGTACGCCTATTCAGCAGCGCCACAAGTATGATTATCTGGAACTACGTACTGCTTCACGTAAACCTATTACACGATGCACGTCGGATATTCCTTCGCGCGAATCCGCGCATGCGCGGTAGACAGCAATAACGCGCATGAAATGCGAAGAAAACAGAGCTTATCTAATCGTCCATTCATACCACACAAGAACTCGAGGGAAGCTGTGATTTTTTTGGAACGTCATTCATTTAAATTATTTCTGTGAGCTTACGGTTCCTATTTAATGTGAAGTTGTCATTTTTTATTAAGTATTTATTTTTCTTTTATGCAGTTAGCACAGAAGTGAGTCACTATTGCTTTGAATTAGAGACTCACCACTATATTAAAGTTAAAATTTGTGTAGCTAAGGGCCAAATTACTTAGGTTATCGGTCCCTAGGCTTACACACTACGTAAATTAACTTTTGCCAATGACAACATGCACACAAATGACTGAAGGACTGTTAACTTCGGCGGGAGCGATTGCGCAATTCGTAACATGGAGCCTCAGACCGCGCGACAGCTTTATATTAAGACACTAGGCTGCATTTCTGCGACCAGCATTGCGAAATAAGCGGGAACACGTTCTGCGCAACCCAGCCATCATTTTGCACGACAATGCGCGGGCGCATACAGCGCAAGCTGTGGCTGCTCAGTTTTGTCGATGGGTCTAGTAATTACTGTAACATCCACCAAACTCCCACCTTGTGACTTTGATTTGATTCTGAAGATGAAGGAACCACTTTCTGGTAGTCGTTTCAGAACAGCTCCAGAGATTCGACAGGCAGTAGACCGCTCTATTCGCACCATCAACAGAACCGACTCTGCTAATGGCGTACTACACCTTCCACATCTCTGACAACAGGTTCTACATAACGCTGGTGACTACTTTGAAGGACAGTAACAGGTGGAAACATGTAGCGCTTTTGTATCGGTCGTAAATAAATAGTTGCCACTATGTAAGTTCCAACCCTCGTATTTGTAAACGTTCTAACGTACTGTGGTACTCAAGTTTGGCGTCATCCTTACAGACTCTACCAATACGTAGCTAGTTACTTGACCATATGTGACATGAGTAGATTTAATTAATATTATCCTTCCACCATTACAACAAACGTGGCGTGTATGGCTTATTTAATTGTGAAATTGTCGTTACTGTTATTATTGCATCAATATGTAGACATATAATTATTAAAATAAAAAAATAGGAAATTTTAACGTGGTTGAGCTCCATCAACGGTGTACGTTAACAGTTGATAGCTAAAATAACAACTAATCAGTTGAGGAAAATAGGTTTATTAAACCCTTAGCATTGTTTTCCAAACGCAAATTTATCTTACTCAGAAGAGACTTAGGACTCGTTTATCATTTGTGACAATGAAATAAATGGACCCAAAAAGTTCTCGTCTATATGATAGAATTTAAAATGACACACTCAGTCGGAAAAGTTCATTCGTCCGTTTTGTGTTATTTTAAATTTTGTCATTTGACTTGTGAATTTGATTATTGTAATTTCGTAGTTTAACCATCGACACTGATGTACAACACGGACTACGATTTGACGAAAACTTTTTTGGCGACATTTATTTCAGTGTGAATTACGTGTTATTAACGAATGCGATAAAAGAATATATGTCGAAACCGCAGTAATGGATTGGTCAACCATTTTCCGCCAGTTGTTGGCTGTTACTTCACCTACCAAAAAATTAATAATCAGGTTATCTTCAGTGCTTCAGTTAAAAATTCAGAAGCTCGTGTAAGACGATTTGGCGTGTTTTACACTCCTACAGGATACGTATAGCATAGCGAGTAGAAGAAGAAGTGTGCTGACTCCGCACGTGTTAACACAGACAACATAGGATCGATGGCGGGACCAACAACTACGAGCTGCGCTGTCGCTTGAGACTTAAGTTGGCGTGATTTTCTATAGCAGACTGTGTATGTTCAAATGTTTGTAGAGCTTATGAGACTTAACTACGGGGTCATCTTATGAACTAGCTAAAACTAAGGACGGCACAGATATCCATGCCCGAGGGGGCATTCGAACCCCCGACCGTAGTGGCCGTGCAGAATATGACTGGTGCGCCGCAGACAGCTCGGCCACCGCGGCTGGCACTCTGTATGTTGCGATTTTCTATGCTATTGAGAGAGTTTATTTACGATGTTGTGAGTTAATGTTGAGACACTGAAGGCTGAGTGGGGATAAAGTGGTGTTCCGAGTTATATTTACCTGCATTTTAAAGGAGAAGAGGAACAAAATATCCTCACCTCTGCAGTTACACCGTACAGATCTCAAACATTTTTACGCATCCAAAAATCACATTACACTTTTGAAAATGGGTCAGAGCAATTCCTTGTAAAGACAGATCTACCTCAAAATCTGCGATTCACATTTCGTTGAAGAATTTATTACGAAAGCAGACTTGTTTATTATCGAGGGTAAATTAGTCGACATTGCAAGACAAGAGCGGTTCCTCATTTATTTCCCAGCTTGTCAAAATATCTATCGAAAGCGTTACAGGAAATAAAATCGGCAGTAAAACATTCGCAAAAGAGAAGCTGCGATGTAACAGTTGCGATATGTGCAGCGTTCCTTCTTTCGCGTAAAATATACGGAAATAACAGGTAATGGACGCGGCAGTAATTTCATCAAAGAGAACATTAAAGTGTATAAAACTGGAAGTATACAATTTCGTAATAAATTAAGAACAACTGATGACGAAAGCAGTATAATACGAAAGTAGTTCTCTCAGATGAGTAGCATAAGACTACTCAGTTAAATACCCTATACTATTCTAATCTTCGTAAGAAACAGACAGTCGTAGTTGACATAGGAAATGCAATATAATGATATGTTTTTTTTTCTTCTGGACAGCGTGTTCTTAAAGATTAAATCGTCCAACATTGTTTGATGCCTGCAATGTTGACTGTTCCTTCCGAACATATCTCTCAAATTGTGTGAAGGGACCAAATGCTCATACGGAATTTTTGCACATGCCATGGAAGTAATTAAAAATTTGTGTTGGGATGAACAAGACGAAAACAAACCCATCGATCTCTTGAATTTTGGTGAAGTGGAGCTCCAAGAAGAACTGCATTTCAACAACACTAAATTGAAAGTTAATGGTTGTAAGGAGTCACGTTTACCTCACTGTCATTTCCTGCATATTCCGACCACACTATCATATTCTCCTTGTCAAGATGAATCTTTTGAGTATAAACTGGATTGAGTACAGATATTTTCAATGATAATAATTACAGTTTGATACGCAAATTAGGAGATCATGTCGCAAGTGCGACAAGATAATCAAGGTTGCTGCGTACTACTGAACAAACACCCAGCGTTTTTGTAAAGCAGAGGCTAGGCGCCCGCGTGCCAACGGCTGTTGAGAAAGCGCAGGTGGGCGGGGTCCTCACAATGGGCCACCCTGAGCGGTCTTACGCACAAAACCAAGTTAAAAATCCTCCTTCCACTTTAGGGAAACACAGACGCTTTCGAAATCCATTTGGAAGCAGTTTAAAAATAAACCAGACTATAGCGTTTTTTCTCACAAAGCATGTTTACTTGCAACTTGTTAGGACGTAAGAGGAAAGTGAACTCCAATCGGCGGTGTTTAGTTTGAGAGGAATACCTAAAGGAGATGTTAGCTGATTCACTGTTGGCCGCCGACCCAAACGTACTATCACACTGGTAGTCGGGCCACTGGTGGCGAAGCACCAGTGTCCCCGAAAGATAAACACAAGCGCCGGCCGCGGTGGCCGAGGGGATAAGCCGGGCGCCGTGGCTCAGCGCGTCCGGTCAGAGGGAACGATCAGCGTCCGCAACGAATAGAACTAAACACAGAGCAAAAAAAAAAAAAAAAAAAGGGGGGGGGGACTAAGGCGCTTCAGTCACGGTCTGCACGGCTGCTACGGTCGGGGGTTCGAATCCCCCCTCGGGCATGGATATATGTGCCATCCTAGTTCGTAAGTAGTTCATAAGTAGTTTGTAAGTTTAGGGACTGATGACCCCGTAGTTAAGTCCCATAAGACTTACAAACATTTGAACATTTTTTGATAAACACAAGCGGAGCGGAGGAAGTGAATGGCAGAAATGCAACGTACACCGTTGATGGAGCTCAACCACGTTAAAATTTCCTATTTTTTTATTTTAATAATTATATGTCTACATACTGATGCAATAATAACAGTAATGACAATTTCACAATTAAATAAGCCATACACGCCACGTTTGTTGTAATGGTGGAAGGATAATATTAATTAAATCTACTCATGTCACATATGGTCAAGTAACTAGCTACGTATTCGTAGAGTCTGTAAGGATGACGCAAAACTTGAGTACCACAGTACGTTAGAACGTTTACAAATACGAGGGTTGGAACTTACATAGTGGCAACTATTTATTTACGACCGATACAAAAGCGCTACATGTTTCCACCTGTTACTGTCCTTCAAAGTAGTCACCAGCGTTATGTAGAACCCGTTGTCAGAGATGTGGAAGGTGTAGTATGCCATTAGCAGAGCCGGTTCTGTTGATGGTGCGAATAGAGCGGTCTACTGCCTGTCGAATCTCTGGAGCAGTTCTGAAACGACTGCCAGAAAGTGGTTTCTTCATCTTCAGAATAAAATCAAAGTCACGAGGACTGAAGTCCGGGGAGTATGGTCAATGTTACAGAAATTACTAGGCTGCATGCTCCCGCGCATTTTCGTGCAAAATGATGGCTGGGTTGCGGAGAACGTGTTCCCGCTTATTTCGCAATGCTGGTCGCAGATGATGCTCTAAAAACGAACAGTAATACTTTACATTGCTGCTCTGCCGTGAAGGAACGTAATGCATTAGGATAACACCATCACAGTGGTACACGAGAAACGCCATAACTTTTACCATTGAGGGGCTGAGACGCACTTTGATTTTCGCGGCGACCCAAAATGACGCCATTCTTTGGACTGGCGTTTCTGTTTTGGCTCGTACGATGTGGCCCATGTCTCACCCGGTGTTACGATAAGGCATAAGAAAGCCTCTCCTTCACGCTCATAGGGCTTTAAATTCGTCTGATCAGCGTCGTAACGCATCCATTTCTGTATTTCCGTTAATTAATGCTGAAAGCAATATTTCGCATGCCGAGGCGTCCTTTCAGGATGCGAAGCACAGACGTATGCGCTAATTCGTGGGTGAGCTGACGATTCATCTGGTGTCGATCACTTTCCACTAACACTGCAGCAGTATGCATTTCATCAGAAACGCCAGGACGACCTTCCCCATCCATGTCTGTCACACTTTGCCGACCTTCGGTGAAGGCTTTTACCTAAAGTGCCACTGTTGTGTATGGCAATTCCGATTTCCCGCACGCCTCTTGAAGACCTTGATGACAATGTCCTGCTGTACGACCTCTGGCCAATTCAATCTTGACCCAACTCCGTTGTTCCTGTTTCGGAAACGTAGTGACACCGTTACCTTAGACCGCTCGCTCAGAAGTGACAGGCGAGTACATTTGCTCGGAGGTAATGTAGGTCTGTCAGCGACGATAGTATATTCCATTGCATAGTTTCGCCACAGCAGTGTTGCCACTATTTAAGTTCCAACTCTCGTACTCTAAGAGTGCATCCTAAAATCGTAGGTGTAACAACTCAGTTCCCAAAGTCGAACAGTGTGATTACAAGAATTTACTACAACATGAAAGAAGTATCTCAGGAAACGTACACCATTTCTCTTGCTTTCGTACCAACGACACCCAAACGACAGTTAGTCTTACGGTCGATGATATGACGTTAGTTTCCCACTAAAAAGAAAACGCTGGTTATATTGAAGAAGTGCAGGCGAAGGATCGTTGTAGTGATACTAACCTCGGACGACAAAATACGCGGGAAATCAGCGCAACGCCACTAATAACTGCCATCAAAATTCCTAGTTGCAGGCTTTTAAAGCCTTCTCGAACTGTGGGGCGAGTGTTTAACTTTACAGGTGGAGTTGGCTGGAAAGTATTGCAATTTTCAGGCATGTAATCGCAGTACGGGTGTTTCCGATTTATGTACTGAATCATCCTCGTATCTTTCAAACGGTGCAAGATATGGAAAAAACGCCACGAGAGAGCAAAGTTGTAAGGAATTTTCTTCTCTAAAATCAGTTTATTCAAGTTTCGTCACAGATGAACTGTTAAGGTGTTACCTGTAATTAAATTTAGAACTGTGAAAAGTTATCGGAAACGGCCTACTTTAAGTGTTACTAACCTGACGTGGGCGAATGTACTTTCCCAAATTGTCGATTACTCTGTAGGGAGAAGGAAGGAAGGAAGGAAGGAAGGAAGCTTAAGGTTTAACGTCCCGTCGACAGCGTGGTCATTAGAGACGGAGCTTACGCTCGGATTTTCGGGATAGGATGTGGAGGGAAATCGGCCGTGCCCTTTGAAAGGAACCATCCCGGCATTTGCCTGGAGTGATTTAGGGAAATCACGGAAAACCTAAATCTCGATGGCCGGAGGTGGATTTTAGCCACCGTCTGTAGGGAGAGGTGGTTCACCATTGTAGCAAGGAGTATACTATAACTAATTCAGTACAAAACAGTGCAAACGTCTCACAATAGAGGGTACCCAAACAGATTAATTAGCAGTGTACACATTGAATACCCTCTCCCCTCTGCGAGAAACGTAGACATATGTTCCCGCGCGCAGAAGGTCATAAATGTTGCGAATGTCATACTGCGGTATCTGTTGTGGCTTTTGTTGCAGTTTGGCAAAGATACTTTCAGGCCCTACATAAAAAGTAAATCTTCATATCCCATAAATTTTTGTTGCCGACGAGGTGATATTGCTGGCCAGATTAGTTATTGTACGTCACGAATTGCACGTTACATCAGTGCGGCTGTGTGTCAACGTGCGCTGTTATGCCGAAAAAAGGAGATGAGACTGCATGTGTAAGATTACATTAAATTAGATTAGATGGTTCGAATCATAGACCCGCGTTGAGGAGATTATTTTGGATGTGGAACATTTTATTATTATTTTTTTTTTTACATGTTGATAATATACTAATACCAATACAGGACAGTGGTTTTTTTTTTACAAGCTGATAATAATACTGCTGCGGTGGAGTAGCCGGGCGGTCTAAAGCATCTCGCTGCGGAGCGTGCCTTTTCTCGCCGTGGAGGTTCGACTCCTCCCTGGGGCATGGGTGTGTGTGTTGTCCTTAGGTTAGTTTATCTAGGTTTAAGTAGTTTGTAAGCTACGGACTGATGACCACGTAGTTTGGTCTGATAGATTTACAAACATTTGAAAATAACACTAATAATATGAAATCGTCTGGTCAATGGTGGCCAAGCAACTGGCTCGTCACAATACGCCAGTCACTACTCTGATGAACTGTGGTATCATGTTGAAGCTTCATGGGCATCTGTATCTGTGCACGCCATCCAACCTGTGTTTGATTCAATGCCCAGGCGTATCAAGGTCGTTATTACGGCCAGAGGTGGTTGTTCTGGGTACTGATTTCTCAGGATCTATGCCCCCAAAGTGCGTAATCACATGTCAGTTCCAGTGTAATATATTTGTCCAATGAATACCCGTTTATTATCTGCATTTCTTCTTGGTGTAGCAATTTTAATGGCCAGTAGTGTAGATGTACCGAAGAATTTCTTTACAAGTATCGTGCCGTGTATCGTTGGCTCGTCGCTCAACTAGGTCCTATGGAACATTCTCAAGCCAGTCGAACGGGTTCTCGATCTCCATATAGCGCATACTAGACGCCTGCATACTGGGTATTACGCTCGCTTGTACTCGGCCGAGTGTGCCGAGCTCGGGTTCGCCTCGTTCGAGTATGGATGATCGGAGCGAGGAGGCTGTGCTCGGTAAAGGCGACAGGGGGACAATAGGACACGACCGCCTGGTCTGTGACGCTCGCGGCTCTACATTTGTGCCCGACGCAGCAGCTGTGTGTGTCCCAGGCCTGACGCTCATTCTGTGTTTCCATCATCTGATGGAACTATTCATACACGAATATTTATGCAAGGTAGACAAACAGAAATAAAATAAAAACGGATCCAATTCAAGGCTACAGCGACCACGCCAGTTCACTGCCGCATGCGATTTTAGGCAAAATGAATTCAATTTCAAACATCTGGAAACTTCTGCAGGCATAAATTCGTATGCATTCATGCAATATAACCTGCAGGGTAAACGAATAAATGGAACAAACGAAATGAAAGTGATGCCACCAGTAATAAATAAAATTTTAGTGTCACTGAAACGCATTAAAATACTTAACTTGTCATGATCGAAGTTTCAGCCATTTACGAAGCCAGAAAAAGCATCCACAGAGATTTGTAAGAGGATGGATGGATCTCTTTTATTAAAAATGGCTAATAATTCAAATGTTCAAATGTCTGTAAATCTATCGGACCAAACTACGTGGTCATCAGTCCGTAGCTTACAAACTACTTAAACCTAGGTAAACTAACCTAAGGATAACACACACACCCATGCCCCATGCACCTCCACAGCGAGCAACCACGTGCTCCGCAGCGAGACGCTTTAGACCACTCGGCTACTCCACCGCGGCGGCTAATAATTAATTATTGCTATGATACGAGGTAGTGGCACCGTAAGCATATGATTCTCCATGGTAATCGGTCGTTGCTGATGGAAAAATTCCTATATATCTACAGTTGCTCGTTTAAAATCACACGAGATACCGTTAACATGTCCTGAACTAATAGTAACTAGTTTTATTCTCTTTCAATGCAAGCTAAACACACCTCAATTTCTTAGGCTTGAGAACGCAACATTGACACCATTCAATAAAACGTATTTGCTTATGAATTAAGACAGAGGATATACAAATAAATAAATAGTATAGGAAATAGAGGAAGATGAGATAGGAGTCACGATACTGCGAAAAGAATTGGACAGAGCACTGAAAGATTTGAGTAGCAACAAGGCCCCTGCAATAGAAGATATTCCGTCGGAACTGCTGATATCATTAGGAGAGCCAGTCATGAAGAAATTGTTCCAATTTCCACCATACCAAATGCAGACAAATGTGAAAATTACATAACAATTAGTTTTCCATGTTATGAAAACTTCTCTTCTCCTCTAACGGCTCACCACAATGCTGCGAACGTGGCATGTTAGCAAGTAGTGTCAGCACGTGATGGCGGCATGAGTGGGACTTTCTTTTCATAAGTTGTGACAATGGGTGAGACACGAATGCCGTTTTTCAACCCTGAAATGAATCGCGTGTCAGCTAAATGGAAGCGATTTTCCAACACTCAAAGCAGACTCCTACAGCTGCGTTCGCGGTGCCCAATGAATCATCCTGTCGACATTAGAAAAATGTTTGCAGCTTCATAGAGACTATGTCGTGAAATGACAGAAGCTAATATGACAACACCGCTGTGCTGGAGGCTAGTAGTTGATGCCACGTGACAATACGTGGGCGCACGGAAAGTTTTGTGCAGTCGGTGTAATTACTGCAAGCCAGCGAAGGGAGGCGCCGGCGGCAGTGCTGTCTGGTAAACGTCGTTGTCTCCGTTGCTGCAGCTTTCACTGGCGAATAAATCAACACAAGTGACGTTTAACATTCGCAACACTTGCAGGCAAGTGACACAAGTGCGTGATCTCTACAAGTGATAGTAATGAGCTATTGGCAGTAGAAAATTGTTAAATAAATCTCTGATAATAAAATTCGCTGATTAGTCCTGTAACATTAACGTAGATGAATTATTAACCTCGCTGTCCTCCCATAATTACGCACCGCTGAGCTTTGCGATACATGTCCTGGAAACTTTGACCAAAGTCTTCTTTTCGGATGGTCTTCTAAAGCCTCGTCACGTTTAGTTGCATGTAAAAAAAATGGTCAAAGCGAGTTTGAGTTGAGGGAATGGGAAGAATTCTGGAGGACTGAGATCCGGCGAGTATGGTAAATGTTCAAGTTGTACAAGCTTCCTAGGGTTTTATTTGCGGACGGAGAAGTTAGTACTACTTCCTCCCACAAGTCCCCTTAAACCTCCACATCCTTGCGGATGCTGTTGCGTAGCAGTGTGCGTTTGTACCGCCCTACAGTACGCACGAGGTGCCGTAGTTGCTGTCTATGGAAAGCATAGAGTTCTGACTAACCTGTTGTCTTCTATAGTTGTGTCCCCAGCGCAGAAGATAGCACACAGGTCGTTGTATGATGGAAGCATAAGAAGCGATTCGCGAGAATTTTTAATTGTCAGGGATGCCATTTATTAAATAACTAATTAAATATGAACAACTTTTGTTAATAAGACACGGCCTATGCTGCCCATAGCTCATGTTGAGACCTCGACTGTTATCACTATTACACAAATCTTTACTCGTGACCGGTACGGTCCGGCGCGTATAGTGGTCAGCTCGAGACTGAAATTGCGGCGCGTTGCGAGAGGGCACCTGACGCTCTATTTCACGCCAAAACAGGGCCGTCGCGCGCCTTCTGTCAAATCGCTCTTCTCTTGTTACAATAAGAGAAGGCACCTTAAACTTTTTACTGTCAAAATCTAGCCTGTCCTTGAGAGATATTTATTACAAATTCTCAGCTCTGAATAACTAATATTTAGTATATAATAAACAAAACTAATTTCAAAAGAAATCACGTGACGTGAAACGCAGCAGCCAATGCAAGGAGAGTACCAGTAACATAGGCGGGCTTTCCCACGGGAACCAGCACCTACTGTGCCATATGCTACTGCTCCTCACCCCACATTTCAACATATGCTTCACTTCTTTCTTCTGCGTTTAAGACACGTACAACGTTAGCAAAGAAACGGCCAGCGGCCAGAAATATGAAGTGGCCACAGGCAGGGAATATCACAGTTGCATCACCCCTTTTCTCCCCAGGAAATGTTTGACGATAATGGCTGTGGGTAGCCGAACGTTATACAGCAACTCGTATTTGGCAATGTGTCATAATACGAGGACGAGTCAGTAAATAAGTCGCAAACTCAGGTAGACACGCCAGTACTGCGCGCTGTGTAGGGTGATTTCTCTACCTCTAAGACACACCCATGTTGTGGGTTGCAGCAGTTTAAGAAACCAAATAAAATTACAGCTCAAGAGCCTCACTTATACGATGCAAACGCTGCCACAAAAATTCCAAGCTGCAGGCTTTAAAGCCTTCTCTAACTACGGGACGATTGTTTAAACTTACAAGTGGAGTCAGCTGTAAGGTAAAGCCATTTTCAAACTTGTAAACGCAGTACTGGCGTATCTACCTCAGTTTACTGACTATCTTCGTAGCAGGATGCTGGTCTCAAGAGTAAAAACAACACCAAAATGAAATACAAAATATATTTTCTAATATTCCACATACGACTTCACTTAATAACGCAATGCACCGACATACAGGTTGAAGCAGGGCTTCAAGAGCACATAATATAGGTCACGCAGATGTGAGTTGTCAGCTGTGACGTCAACGTGAAACCTCTCGTTACGCCTCACTGCATTGTATACTATAGGCATATGTTTAACTCTTACGCAGGTATGAATGTTTGAGAGATTATCCATGCTTCAATTTAGTATTATTATTATTGTTTCACATTATGTCTAATTATAATAAAATCCCTTATCAAGCTGTTTCTCTGCGATGAATGCCGAAACTACTAGAATAATTTTAGTGACAGCACACTGTGGGATGTACAACTTAAAGTAGTGGACAGTTTTTTCTTGATTAATAGTTGACATGTAATCTGCATTATTTGTTATAACTGTTGATGTAAGAACGCACTGTGACATCCGTAGCAGTGTGTTCAAATGTTCAAATGTCTGTAAATCTATCGGACCAAACTGCGTGATCATCAGTCCGTAGCTTACAAACTACTTAAACCTAGGTAAACTAACCTATGGACAAACACACACACACCCATGCCCCAGGGAGGACTCGAACCTCCACGGCGAGCAACCGCGCGCTCCGCAGCGAGGTGCTTTAGACCGCTCGGCTACTCCACCGCGGCTAGCAGTGTGTGTTTCCACAGTTAACGGTAGGTATAGTAGTACACGCCTGGCCATTAAAATTGCTAAAAACGAAGATGACGTGCTACAGAGGCTAAATTTAACCGACAGGAAGAAGATTTTGTGATATGCAAATTATTAGCTTCTCAGAGCATTCACACACGGCTGGCGTCGGTGGCGACATCTACAACGTGCTGACATGAGGAAAGTTTCCAATCGATTTCTCATACACAAACAGTAGTTGACCGGCGTTGCCTGGTGAATCGTTGTTGTGATGCCTCGTGTAAGGGGGAGAAATGCGTACCATCACGTTTCCGACTTTGATAAAGGTCGGATTGTAGCCTATCGTGATTGCGGTTTATCGTATCGCGACATTGCTGCTCGCGTTGGTCGCGATCCAATGACTGTTAGCAGAATATGGAATCGGTGGGTTCAGAAGGGCAGTATGGAACGCCGTGCTGGATCCCTACCGCCTCGTATCACTAGCAGTCGAGATGACAGGCATCTTATCAGCATGGCTGTAACGGATCGTGCAGCCACATCTCGATCCCTGAATCAAAAGATGGGGACGTTTGCAAGACAACTACCATCTGCACGAACAGTCCGCTGACGTTTGCAGCAGCATGTACTATCAGCTCTGAGACCATGGCTGCGGTTACCCTTGACGCTGCATCACAGACAGGAGCGTCTGCGATGGTGTACGCAACGACGAACCTGGGTGCACGAATGGCAAAACGTCATTTTTTCGGATGAATCCAGGTTCTGTTTACAGCATAAAGATGGTCGCATGGTAGCTTATATTCGTCATTGCTATACTAAGTTACCACCCGGCGTGATGATAGGGGTGCCATTGGTTACACGTCTCGGTCACCTCTTGTTCGCATCGACGGAACTTTGAACAGTGGCCGTTACATTTAAGATATGTTACGACCCGTGGATTTAATCTTCATCCGATCCCTGCGAAAACCTACATTTCAGCAGGATAATGCACGACCACATGTTGCAGGTCCTGTATGGGCCTTTCTCGATACGGAAAATGTTGGACTGCTGCCCTGGCCAGCACATTCTCCAGATCTCTCACTAAATGAAAACGTCTGTTCAATGGTGGTCGAGCAAATGGCTCATCACAATATGCCAATCACTACCCTTGATGAACTGTGGTATTGTGTTGAAGCTGCATGGGCATCTGTACCAGTACACACTATCGAAGCTCTGTTTGACCCAATGGCCAGGCGTATCAAGGCCGTTATTACGGCCAGAGGTGGTTGTTCTGGATACTGATTTCTCAGAATCTATGCACCCGAATTGCGTGAAAATGTAATCACATGACCGTTCTAGTATAATATATTTGTCCAATGAATACCCGTTTATCATCTGTATTTCTTCTTGGTGCAGCAATTTTACTGGCCAGTAGTGTAATTTCTTCATCACTGTTTTATATATTTACTTGTGAAAGACTCTACTGCTCTGGTATTCGTGCCATTGTCAAAATATTTCTCTCACTATTAGGCTGATTACTACATCTAAATGAGGATCAGATGATGGCATATTTAGTATAGGAATGGAATCAGTGTTCAATTTTCTTTTTGAGGGACTATTCAACAGTTCACTATTGTTTCAAGGAAAGATTCAGCGGTTCACTTTTCAAATCCATTGCAATATTTGAATCACTAAGTGTAGTGAAGAGACATGAGCATTTTCAACTGAAAACAAACCTCCAAATTTTCAATCATTTATTTATTTTCATTTCGTCTAATTGTTTTCAGGAAAAAAAAAAAAAAAAAAAAAAAAAAAAAAAAAAAAAAAAAAAAAAAAAAACCCTTAGCCGGCCGCGGTGGCCGAGGGGACTGAGGCGCTCCAGTCACGGTCTGCACGGGCACTACGGTCGGGGGTTCGAATTCCCCCTCGGGCATGGATATTTGTGCCGTCCTTAGTCTTAGCTAGTTCATAAGTAGTTTGTAAGCTTAGGTACTGATGACCCCGTAGTTAAGTCCCATACGTTCTACAAACATTTGAACATTTGAAAAAAACTTAATTCTCAGTTACGTAAGTTTATGCTGTGTTTATGTAACATGTGATCTCACAGCAAACCAATATTTTTTACTTACAAACTTTAGTCTAAAAAATGCTCAGTATACAGATAATTATGGCGTAGCTCTGTAAACAATTACTCGCAAAATTTCAAATTACCATGTAGATAACTACTAGAAGATTGGCACATAAGCAGAATAGGTCGCTGATGAAAATGTCACAAGGAATAAAAGTGAAGTTATTAAATATACACTGATGTCACTTGTCACTATAACATGTATTTCATATAATGCATATGGAAAATAATTGTAAAAAATAAACTGCAGTTCACTGCACAACTTACTGTTGAAAAGGGAATTTCTCATAGATTTCTGTTTTGACTTATACCATTTTTTCTTTTCAATTAGATACTCTATTTACGTTACAGACTTTCCAGTGTTAATTTTTCCTAGTTGACATTGAGCATTAGCCAAACGGCCACTTGCTTTTTTTTCTGGTGTAAATATCACATTAATGGGGTTTTGGATATTTTATAAATATGTAAACCTACTCTACACTGTCACGGTTGAATGTGTATTTAGTAATTTGTTAATTTCGTTAATTTTGTACATTACCAATAACGCATACTGCGACACTAGCGCCGCTTTCACCATTTAAGCTCGGCACGGGGGTGTGGCCGAGCAGTCTAAAGCTCTTCGCTGCGGAGCGCGCCTCTGCTCGCCGTCGGAGGTTCGAGTCCTCCCTTCGGGCATGGGTGTATCTGGTGTCCTTGGCATAAGTTAGTGTAAGTGGTTTGTAAGACGATCAGACTAGCAAAGTCCCATAGATTTACAAACATTTGAGCATTTTGAAACACTTGAGCTCCATTTGACGTCGGAAGATTTTTCTCCAGGACAACCGCCGAACATCAGTACCACGTACCCATTGCATCTATGAGAAATTAGTGTCTTTTATTGATGTACTTTAGTTCGCACAGTTGTTTACAGTTGGTTTTATGACGCTTATTTTGTATATGCACTTTCGTATTTTCTTTAAATTTCACACATATTTAATGGTTGAAAAATGTTAAAGGTGTCATATGTATTTCAACCATCATAATATGTTTGCTGCTACATCAGCAGGTTCTTTGCATTCACATTTTCTACTATGCGATGCTGCCTTCTTATTGTTGTATGTATTGGTGTCTATCATATCAACCAAGATCCGAAATATCTTCCTATCTCGCCTTCTCTCCGCTTCCACATAGCCTTCTAAGACTGTTTATAGGAGCCTCACATTCTTTCTTCATATATGCATAATTCAGTTACGTTTCCTATTTTTGATCCTATCCAGTAGTTGTCTTCACTCTCTGCGCTCTCTTCGCTCTCTGCGGGATCTCTTGTATCTGCATAGTCTGACATGAACCTAATTGATAGACAAACTGGAATACTTATGAAGCTAATGTTCAAATGGCTGTAATTCTATGAGATCTAACTACTGTGGTCATCAGTCCCCAGACTTACAAACTACTTAAACTATCTCATACAAACGGCAACACACACAACCATGCCCGAGTCAGGACTCAACCCCTACGCGAGAGGCCATGCGATCCGTAATGTGGCCCTCCATACCACACATTCATTCCCGTGTGGCTTGTTAAGTTATCCTAGAGTATCTACATCACGCATGCTGGCAGTTGTTCTTGATTCCAATTCTAGAGTATTTGCTTCGTCTTCTTTGGTGAAGGAATTTCTGAAAATGTTCAAATGTTTGTAAATCTATTGGACCAAACTACGTGGTCATCAGTCCGTAGCTTACAAACTACTTAAACTAACGTAAACTAACCTAAGGACAACACACACACCCACACCCCAGGAAGGACTCGAACCTCCGACGGCGGGGAACCGCGCGTTCCACAGCGAGGCGCCTTAGACCGCTTGGCTACTCCACCGCAGCAGGAATTTCTGAAAGCTGTGTATAGAAACTTTAACAGCACCGTCATCAGTAGTATTACCTTTGCCATCGCATAATGAAGGTACTGATTGTATTTTTCCGCTATCATACTTTATGACAAGAATGTTTTTGGATTTTCTACCGCCGCGGCGGAGTGGCCAAGCGCACTGAGGCATTGTCCTACGATGCGCAAGGCCGCTTCCGGTCGGGGGTCCGAATCCCCCCTCGGGCATGGATGTTTGTGTCGTCTTTAGTATATGGTAGTTCATAAGTAGTTTGTAAGTTTAGGGACTGATGACCCCGCAGTTCAGCCTCTTAGGCTTAAAAACATCTGACATTTAATTTTCTACCAAATTACGAGACATAGTTTTGTTTGTGCAAACAATTATAAGCTTTTGGCATAAAAGTCCGCGCTAAATTTCGAATTTCTGTAAAAGATTGCTGGTCTCGGGGATTTTGTGTTTGTCTGAATTTGCCATGCTTTTGTCTTTGCTGCTGCAACAGTGATCTGGCCTGTTTTATGTACCACTGCGAGTCATCTCCCTCTTTTATTAATTTATGAGGGGGCTTCAATAAGTAATGCAATACAGTTTTTTCTTGGCCCATTTCTGTTGAAAAAACGTGGAATTTCTTCTGAAACAATTTCAAACATTCCCGTTTCATCTTGTACAGATTCAGTGACTTAGGTGGCAGCGCTATATAGAGCTGTTAAAATGGCATCTGTAACGTAGGTGCGTTCCAAACAACGGGTAGTGATCAAAGAAGTTTCGGGCGTGCAGCCGCATAAAGTTTTCTTCTTCTAATATTTCGGCTGAGAAACGTTCAGCCATCTTCAGAGACGAGTCGAAGACTGACGCTCCAGCACACGCTTCGTGCTTATAAACGCGCGGGCCGCGATACTGCGCATGCGGCCACAGATACAACAAGGCGCCAAAGACGTTACTCGGTGGCAAGGAAGTACACGTATATGTAAATTATGTCTGTGGCTGCATGGTCGATTACTGCGGAGAAATCGATGTATTATGATCTGTGCTGTGGCGGCGTCTTTGTAAATTTATTAAAGAAAGTGCCAGATTCCATAATTTATCTAAACTGAAGCCACTATCCCTGTTAATTAAATTCGTCCCCAAGCGAATTTCTATTGCTTCTTTCACTACTGAGTCCCAGAAAGATGAAGTGGAAGTTAAATTTTGACGTTTTCGTACGTCATGGAGTGTCCAGTATCAAGACAGTGCTCTGCCACTGCCGATTTATTTGGTTGTAAAAGACGGGTATATCTCTTGTGTTCCGTGCATCTTTCCTGCACTGTACGTGTCGTCTGTCCTATGTACGAAAGGCCACATCCACATGGGATCTTGTAAACCCCGGGCTTCCGGAGCTCCAAATCATCCTTGTTAGAACCCAAAAGTGCTGCTGTCTTTGGTGGGGGTCGAAAAATTACTTTAACATCGTGTTTGTTCATAATCCGTCCGATTTTCGACGACAGGCTCCCAACATATGGTAGAAAAGCCATAGATTTAAAACTTTTTGCATCATCTTCCGTATTCTTTACACGTACCGTTGGATTCGTACGTAGTGCCTTATGTATCTGTTGTGGAGTGCACCCGTTTGCTTCAAAGACTCTCTTCAGGTGTAGAAGCTCGTCCTGCAGACTGCTCTCATCAGCAATGACGTGTGCTCTATGGACCAGTGTACTAAAAACACTCATCGTCTGGGATGGATGATGGCAGCTATTTGCATGTAAGTATAAATCGGTATGCGTCGGTTTTCTATATACTGAATGTCCTAAGGTGCCATCGTCTTTACGTCGTACCATGACATCCAGAAATGGATGGCATCCATCTTTTTCGACTTCCATTGTAAACTGGATTTGGTTATGGATGGAATTCAGGTGGTTTAAAAATTCTTGTAACTTGTCTTCACCGTGAGGCCACGCAACAAATGTGTCATCAACATACCTCCAGAACACTGTGGGCTTCAATCTGGCAGATTTCAGCACCTTTTCCTCGAAGTCTTCCATAAACATATTGGCCACCAAAGGGGACAAGGGACTACCCATGGCAACACCGTCAGTTTGTTCAAAGAACTCGTTATTGAATAAAAAATATGTCGAGGTCATGACATGTTTAAACAAAGCTGAAATCTCTTTGTCAAAGTTCTTGCCAATAAGAGATAATGAGTCTGAAAGAGGAACCTTGGTAAGGACACTACATCAAAACTGACTAACAAGTCAGAGCTGTCCAATTTCAAAGATTTTAGTTTGGCAATGAAATCTGCGGAGTTACGAATGTGATGAGCACATTTTCCCACCAATGGCCTTAATAACGACGCCAAATGTTTGGCACAATCATAGTTAGGAGAGCCAATGTTGCTCACTATAGGACGCAATGGGACATCCTTTTTGTGGATCTTTGGAAGTCCATAGAGTCTTGGAGGAACCGCACCACTTGGTTTTAATCTTCTCACAACTTCTGGAGGCAAGGTGGAGGCGTTCAGAAGTGATATAGTCTTCCTCACTACCTGATTTGTGGGGTCTTTGGTAAGCTTTCGGTATGTACTGTCAGTCAGTGAACTATACATTTTATCATGGTAGTCTTCACGAGTCATTAAAACAGTTGCATTTCCTTTGTCAGCTGGAAGAACTACGGTCTCGGTATCCTGGCGAAGTTTACGTAGTGCATCCCTCTCTGCCACAGAAATATTACTTCTTTGAGGGCGAGCCTTCATTACAGCACTGCTGGTTTCACGTCTTATTTCCTCTGCTGAATCCGTGGAGAGTGGTCGAACAGCTTCTTCAACGGCACTGATAAACGAAGGTATTGGCAAAACCTTTGGCGGGGGTGCTTAGTTCAGTCCTTTGCCTAAGACCAACATCGTAGCATCGTCCAAATCTCTACCCGTCATATTAACAACGGAGCGTCGAATAACAGAAGGCTCGCCCTCAAAGAAGTAATATTCTGTGGCAGAGAGGGATGCACTACGTAAACTTCGCCAGGATACCGAGACCGTAGAACAAATAAACAGCTTCCAGCTGTATTCACTGGCGTAATGCATACCACGAAAAAACGTGAAAAACGAGTGACATCCACATTAAAATTAACAGCAACAACCAGATTATAACAGAGAAAGAAAATAATCGTAGGTGCTATACAGAAATGACGCGTTTTTCGAACCGAAAAATAGAAGGCAAGAAAATCGTAAACTGTTTGTTATGTTTGCAGATGACAAGTTTGTACCAAAACAACAAATAAGTAGACTACTTAACGAGTTTTATGTAGCCTACTGTAAAAGGTATGTAAAAAATGTGATACTCGTTTATCTAGGCCTAATATTCATTAAACTGAAATAGTTATATAGTCAGATAACCTAAGTAAAATTTAAAAACGAATGAAGCTACAAAATACATTTTAGAAGTAACTGAAAAGACTATTCTACAGTAACTATAATTTCCGAACAAAAATAAACCATCCCACTGATGATAGCACAAAATGTGCTGGAACATGTTTGGGAAGAATTAAAAATCAGGTGTCTTGCATACGGCGTAAAATCCAAACCATTTATTCAAGGAAGTACGGAAGAAAGAAGAACAGCAGCATCAAAAGATGATTATTTGACTTTTCTTCCTCATCCACCCTACAGACCCGCTGTCGCACCGTCTAATTTCCATGTGTTTGGCCCAATGAAGGACGCAATCCGTGTGACGCGCTACGCGGGAGATGAAGTAATTATTGCACCACGACGTTGTCTCCGACATCGACCAGTGAAATGGTGCCATGTACGCATAAGGCCCTCACTCCAAGATGGCCTCAGGCCTCAGCTTAGTATGGAGATTATGTTGAAAACATAGAGTGGTGTACTTAGGAAACGGCGGGAATAATGCGGAATATTTGAATGCTGAATAAAACAATCCCAGTTTCTGAAAAAAAAAAAAAGTGTTGAATTACTTATTGAACTCCCGTTGTACTTGGTATAAATTTTTCAGTTAATCTACATATACATAAATACTCTGCAGCTAATATTGAAGTGCATGGCAGAGAATTCGTCGAACGGTTATATATATATATTTCTCCACCGTTCCATTTTCCAGTAACTCGCGGGAAAAAGGAACACCTAAATATTTCCGTTTTCGAAGTGATGTCTCTTATTTCATTGCTATGATCATATCTCCCTATGTAGGTAGGTGCTAACAAAATATGTTCGAATTCGGAAGAGAAAGTTGGTAAAAGAAATTTCTCAAATACATCTCGCCACAACGAATAACGCATTTTTTAAATGATTTCCGCCCAAGCTCGTGCATCATTTCTGTGAAACTCTCCCCCAATATCGCGATAGTACAAAATGTGCTGCCCTTTTCTGAACATTCCCTAAATCGTACGTTGGTCCCACTTGGTGGGGATCCCACTATGCTCATCAATACTTCGAAACTGGACGCAAAGGTGTAGTGTAGACTGTTACATTAGTAAAACTGTTGCATTTTTTAAAAGTGTTCCGCCGATGAAACGTCGCCTTTGTATCGTATTCCGTACAATATTTTCAATGTGTTCTTTACATTTTAAGTTGTTCCTAGGCACTGGCTCAAATTTAAGGTCTGTAGATTTCACTAATTTAGGGTGTAAATGAAGTTCAGCGAATTTTGTTTAGTGCTCATATCAATGACTTCACACTTTTCATTATTCAGGGCCAAATGCCAATTTTTGCACCATGCAGATACCCTGTCTAAATAGCTGGATATATTATTTCTTTCAATGTAAGCGACATCTGATGTACAATGGTATTGTTTATTTCGAAAGGAAACCGTTAAGCGAATTTGTGTCTTCTACATCTATATCTACATGGGATACTCTGCAAATCACATTTAAGTGCCTGGCAGTCATACTATTTTACCTCCTATTCCATTCTCGAATAGCGAGCGGGAAGAATGAACACCTGAATCTCTCCGTTCGGGCTCTGATTACTCGTATTTTATTCTGATGATCATTTCTACCTATGTAAGTGGGAGTCAACAATATATTTTCGCATTCGGAGGAGAATGTTGGCGATTGTAGTTTCGTAAGCAGCCCACGCCGCAGCGATAAGCGTCGTTGTTGTAATGATTCCCATCCCAGATCCTGTATTATTTCCGTAACGCTGTCTCCCCTGTATCGCGACAATACGAAACGACCTGCCCTTCTTTGGACTCTTTCGATGTCCTCCGTCAAACCCACCTGATAAGGATCCCACACTGGGCAGCAATATTCCATAAAAGGACGGACAAGCTTAGTGTACGCAGTTTCTTTTGTAGTTCTGTTGCATCCTTTAAGGGTTCTGCCAATAAAACGCAGTCTCTGGTTCGCCTTTCCCACGACACTATCTACGTGTTCTTTCCAATTTAAGTCAGAAGTAATTGTAATTCCTAGGTATTTTGTGGAGTTTACTGCCTGTACATTTGATTGATTTATCATGTAAACAAAGTTTAACGGATTTCTTTTCGTACTCATGTGGACGACTTCACACTTCTCATTATTTAGAGTCAATTGCCAATATTTACGCCATACAGATATCTTATTCAAATCTTTCTGCAGTTGGTTTTGATCTTCAGATGATTTTACTAAACGGTAAATGACGGCGTCATCTGCAAACAACCTAAGAGAGCTACTTAGATTTTCCCCTAAATCGTTTATGTAAATAAGGAATAGCAGAGGACCAATAACACTACCCTGTGGAACGCCCGATATCACCTCTGTTTTAATCGATGCCATACCATCGATTACTACAAAATGTGTCCTCTCTGAGAGGAAATCCCCTATCCAGTCGCAAATTTGGGACGATATACCGTAACCACGCAATTTGATTAAAAGCCGTTTGTGAGGTACGGTGTCAAAAGCCTTCTGGAAATCAAGGAATAAGGAATTAATTTGCGAACCCTTGTCGATAGCACACATCACTTTGTGTGAATAAAAAGCTAGTTGTGTTTCGCATGAACGATATTTTCTAAATCCATGTTGACCTTGGGCCAATAGATCATTCTGTTCGGGATAATTCATAATATTTGAATACAGGATATGTTCCAAAACCCTGAACAGATATACGAGGGTTGGAACGTAAATAGTGACAATACTGCTGTGAAGACACTATGCAACGGAATCTACTATTGTTGCTGATAGCACATGTTGTTGACATACATACCTTACCTCCGTGCAAATGGAATCGCCCATCGAACTTCACCGGCGTGCGTACAATCGAGGGAAACTTGTGAGCAAGTGGTCTAACGACACGATGTAATTATGTTTTCGAAACAGCAACAACGGAAATGGATCAAGATTGAATATGTCACAGGTCGTACAGCACGACAGTGTCATCAAGGTCTTCAAGAGGCGTAAGAGAGTCCCAGTATAGTGACAGTTGGGTGAATCTCGTGTACGACTGTGATGGTGTTATCCTAACGCATTACGTTCCTCCACGGCAGACCGTCATTGCACAGTATTACTGTTCGTTTTTGGAGCATCGTGTGCGACCAGCTTTGCGAAAGAAGCGGCAACACTTTCTGTGCAACCCACCCAGAATTGTTCACGTCAATGAGCGGGGATATACAGCGAAAGCTGTGGCTGCTTTGTTAAGTCGATAGAACACGTTCTGCACCATTCATCACACTTCCCGGACTTAAGTCCTTTTGACCCGAAACAAACTGTTCGTTTGTTTATAAATCTATCGGACCAAACTGCGTAGTCATCAGTCCGTGTCGGCCGCGGTGGCCGAGGGGACTAAGGCGCTCCAGTCACGGTCTGCACGGCCATTACGGTCGGGGGTTCGAATCCCCCCTCGGGCATGGATATTTGTACCGTCTTCAGGATAAGCTAGTTCATAAGTAGTTTGTAAGTTTAGGGACTGATGACCCCGTAGTTACAAACATAAGCTTAAAAACATTTGAACATTTTCATCAGACCGTAACTTACAAACTACTTAAACCTAGGTAAACTAACCTAAGGACAACACACACACCCATGCCCCAGGGAGGACTCGAACCTCCAAGGCGAGCAACCGCGCGCTCCGCAGCTATACGCTTTAGACCGCTCGGCTACTCCACCGCGGCCCCAAAGAAACTATTTAGTGCAGCTCTGCGAGTGGCGCCGGAGGAAAGCACCCCAGTTTGCCTCCCCCCTCCTTTTAGACGTATTTTCGTTCAAAGTTCTGCAGAATGTCTTATATCAGCTTGTTTGCGCTTCCTTCAACTCGAGCCGAGGCATCTGTCTCCAAGGTTCTTTATTTCACATTTCTGTTCCAAAGCTTAAAGATGAGTAACTTGTTTCTGAAAGATACTGAACCACGTCCATTTTTTCATAAGAAACACCAAGAAATTATCAATATGTACATGAACACTAAAACATAGTAACTGATTACACTGTTAAGTGACTTTAACAACATGAATCTGTTATGATGAAGAGACAAGCTACATTTGGATTACGTGACAGTGTAAGCAGCACCACTACTATTCTTACGCATGCGCAAAGGCTGCTCTCTCCCACATCTTTTTCAAACAGTTAAATATTTGTTCCACCCCCATGAACCACAGACATTGCCGAGGTGGGGTGGCTTGCGTGCCTCAACGATACAGATAGCCGTACCGTAGGTGCAACCACAGCGGAGGGGTATCTGTGGAGAGGCCAGACAAACGTGTGGTTCCTGGAGAGGGGCAGCAGCCTTTTCAGTAGTTACAGGGGCAACAGTCTGGATGATTGACTGAGCTGGCCTTGTAACATCAGCTAATGTGGCTTTGCCACACAGCTACTGCGAACGGCTGAAAGCAAGGGGAAACTACAGCCGTTACTTTTCCCGAGGACATGCAGCTCTACTGTATGAACATATGATGATGGCATCCTCTCGGGTAAAATATTCCGGAGGTAAAATAGTCCCCCATTCGGATCTCCGGGCGGGGACTACTCAGGAGGATGTTGTCATCAGGAAAGACAATACTGGCATTCTACGGATCGGAGCGTGGAATGTTAGATCCCTTAATCGGGTAGGAAAATTAGAAAATTTAAAAAGGGAAATGGATAGGTTGAAGTTAGATATAGTGGGGATTAGTGAAGTTCGGTGGCAGGATGAACAGGATTTCTGGTCAGGTGAGTACAGGATTATAAATACAAAATCAGTTAGGGGTATCACAGGAGTAGGACTGATAATGAGTAAGAAAATAGAAATGCGGGTAAACTACTATGAGCAGCACAGTGATCGCATTATCATTGTCAAGATAGATACGAAGCCAACACCGACAACAGTAGTACAGGTTTATATGCCAACTAGCTCTGCCGATGATGAGGAAATCGAAGAAATATATGAGGAGCTAAAGGAAATTATTCAGACAGTTAAGGGAGAGGAAAACTTAATTGTAATGGGAGACTGGAATTCGGTAGTAGGAAAAGGAAGAGAAGGAAAAATAATAGGTGAATATGGACTGGGCAGGAGGAACGAAAGAGGAAGTCGCCTGGTAGAATTTTGCACGGAACATGATTTAATCGTAACAAACACGTGGTTTAAGAATCACAAAAGAAGGTTGTATACATGGAAGAGACCAGGAGACACCGGAAGGTTCCAGATAGATTTTATAATGGTAAGACATAGGTACCGGAACCAGGTTATAAACTGCAGGACATACCCAGGGGCAGATATAGACTCTGACCATAACTTGTTAGTCATGAACTGTAGGCTGAAGCTGAAAAAACTGCAGAAAGGTAGGAAAATAAGGAGATGGGACTTAGATAAATTGAAGGAAAGTGAAGTTCTGGAGAATTTCAGAGGGAGATTTAGGCAACAATTGACAGAAACAGGGGGAAATAAAACGGTAGAAGAGGAATGGGTAGCATTGAAAGATGAAATAGTGAAGGCAGCAGAGGACAAAATAGGTAGAAAGGCAAGACATACAAAAAATCCATGGATATCACAGGAGATACTAAATTTAATCGATGAAAGGAGAAAATATAAAAATGCAGTAAATGAAACAGGCAAAATGGAGTAGAGACGACTAAAAAATGAGATTGACAGGAAGTGCAAAATGGCTAAGCAAGAGTGGCTAGAAGCCAAATGCAAATCTGTAGAAGAATGTATAGCAAGGGGAAAAGTAGATACCGCCTACAGGAAAATAAAAGAGACATTTGGGGACAAGAAAAGCAACTCTACAAATATCAAGAACTCAGATGGGAAACCAGTTCTCGGCAAAGAAGGAAAAGCTGAAAGGTGGAAAGAGTACATAGAGCAGCTCTACAAAGGAAATGAACTTAGAGACGATGTTGTAGGAAGGGAAGAGGAAGTAGATCAAGATGAAATAGGAGACACTATACTGAGAGATGAATTTGACAGAGCCCTGAAAGATCTAGGTCGGAACAAGGCCCCAGGAGTAGATGACATACCCTCAGAGCTACTAAAGTCTCTGGGAGAGCCAGCCATGACAAGACTATTTGAACTGGTGTGTAGGATGTATGAGACAGGCGAAATGCCCTCAGACTTTAAGAAAAATATAATAATCCCCATTCCAAAGAAATCAGGTGCAGACAGGTGTGAAAATTACAGAACCATCAGTTTGATAAGTCATGGTTGCAAAATTTTAACACGAATTATCTACAGGAGAATGGAAAGGCTGGTAGAAGCTGACCTCGGGGAAGATCAGTTTGGATTCAGGAGGAACATAGGAACCCGGGAGGCAATACTCACTTTACGTCTTATCTTAGAAGATAGATTAAGGAAAGGCAAACCTACATTTTTAGCTTTTGTAGATTTGGAGAAAGCATTTGACAATGTTGACTGGAATACACTCTTTCAAATTCTGAAGTCAGCAGGGGTGAAATACAGGGAAAGGAGAGTTATTTACTATTTGTACAAAAGCCAGACCGCAGTTATTAGACTCGAAGGGCATGAAAGGGAAGCATCAGTTGGGAAGGGAGTAAGACAGGGTTGTAGCCTTTCTCCGATGTTATTCAATTTGTACATCGAGCAGGCGGGGAAGGAAAGCAAGGAAAAATTTGGAATAGGGATTAAAGTTCAGGGGGATGAAATAAAAACATTGCGTTTTGCTGATGACATTGTAATTCTGTCAGAGACAGCAAAGGACCTGGAAGAGCAGTTGAATGGAATGGACAGCGTGTTGAAGACAGCATATAAAATGAACATTAACAAGAGCAAAACAAAAATAATGGAATGCGGTCTTAGAAAATCAGGCGATGCTGAAGGAATTAGATTAGGTAACGAAGCAATAAAGGAGGTAGATGAGTTTTGTTACTTGGGCAGTAAAATAACAAGTGATGGTCCAAGTACAGAGGATATAAAATGAATGGCAATGGGAAGAAAAGCATTTTTGAAAAAGGGAAATTTGCTAACATCGAATATTAATTTAAGTATAAGGACGTCTTTTCTGAAGGCATTTGTGTGGAGTGTTGCCTTTTATGGGAGTGAAAGATGGACGATCTGTGCGGACAGGAAGACGATAGAGGCTTTTGAAATGTGGTGCTACAGAAGAATGCTGAAGATTAGGGTGTAGATCGCATAACTAATGAAGAGGTACTGAACAGAATTGGTGAGAAAAGGAATTTCTGGCATACCCTGACTAAAAGAAGGGATCGCTTGGTGGGACACATTCTTAGACATCGGGGAATCGTAAATTTAGCATTGGAGGGAAGTGTGTGGGGTAAAAATCGCAGAGGGAGACCAAGAGACGTGAATAGTAAGCAGATTCAAGTGGATGTGGGTTGCCGTTCTTATGAGGAGATGAAAAGGCTTGCTCAGGATAGTGTAGGGTGGAGAGCTGCATCAAACCAGTCTCCGGACTGAAGACCATAACAACAACACAAATATTTGTTACAAACAAATAGTATAAATGTAATTCGCTATAAATCACCAGACATTTGCTAATACGTCCAAAGATATGTGGCAAGTCAGTAAAGTCATTGTCGTTCCTGTATCTGTTAAAAAGAAGATTCGGTTTTAAAGAAAATGCTTGCATTTAGTCTCCAACCCACAACGTTCGGCAGCGCAGCGTCATCCCGCTAACCACACGGCTACTCTCGCTAGGTGAAGAGCAGTGACTTCATTTTCATGATTGTATCTTCTGAACGCTTTTACAGTTGATGCTTCTTTAATTTATAGTTATTAGATTTTATAACTAATAAGTGTTTTTGATTAATCTCCAATGCGCCAAAAACAACGAAGAGTGGATGTTGCCTTCATGGAGGATTTGCGTATGCGCAAGGCGAAGTGCGCAGTAGCTCCATCGTCTTGTTTCGGGGCCATTCATGCGTAACCGCCAGAGCTAGAGTAGCCAGGAGCTGGCGTCTCTACCAGCTCCGACTGCAATGTTCAAAGCGGCGTTTCCCCTCGCCCCTCCCTGCTGCGGGAACGCCCATATGCTGCATCCAGAGGGTTCAGAAGAGAATTTTAACCTCAGCCGCGCATGAGCATTGCAACGCTGCCCCCTATATTAAGCGGCCGCACAACGACAGGTATACGAGCCGTCTCCGCGACTTAAAACGTTTCTCATGCGACAAAAATACTTTGAATGTGTATATAAAATGATCTCATAGAAGAACGATACAAATAATGATACACTACTGACCATTAAAATTGCTACACCAAGAAGAAATGCAGATGATAAACGGGTATTCATTGGACAAATATATTATATTAGAACTGACATGTGATTACATTTTCACGCAATTTGGGTGCATAGATCCTGAGAAATCAGTACTCAGAACAACTACCTCTGGCCGTAATTACGGCCTTGATACGCCTGGGCATTGAGTCAAGCAGAGCTTGGATGGCGTATACAGGTACAGATGCCCATGCAGCTTCAAAACGATACCGCAGTTCAAGAGTACTGACTGGCGTATTGTGACGAGCCAGTTGCTCGGAGACCATTGACCAGACGTTATCAATTGGAGAGAGATCTGGAGAATGTGCTGGCCAGGGCAGCAGAATAACATTTTCCGTATCCAGAAAGGCCCGTACAGGACTTGCAACAGGTGGTCGTGCATTATCCTGCTGAAATGTATGGTTTCGCTGGGATCTAATGAAGGACAGAGCCACGGGTCGTAACACATCTAAAATGGCCACTGTTCAAAGTGCCGTCGATGCGAACAACAGGTGACCGAGAAGTGTAACGAACTTAACCCCATACCACCACACCGGGTGATTCGCCAGTATGGTGATAACCAATACACGCTTCCAATGTGCGTTCACCGCGATGTCGCCAAAGACGGATGCGACCATCATGATGCTTTAAACAGTACTTGGATTCATCCGAAAAAATGACGTTTTGCCATTCGTGCACTCAGGTCCGTCGTTGCGTACACGATCGCAGGCGCTACTGTTGTGATGCAGCGTCAAGGGTAACCGCAGCCGTGGTCTCCGAACTGATAGTCCATGTTGCTGCAAACGTCGTCCAACTGTTGGTGCAGATGGTTGTTGTCTTGCAAACGTCCCCATCTGTTGACTCAGGGATCGAAACGGGGCTGCCCGATCCGTTACACACTTGCTAATGATACGTGGCCGTTGGGATCCAGCACGGCGTTCCGTATTGGCCTCCTGCACTTACCGATTCGATATTCTGCTAACAGTCATTGGATCGCGACCAACGCGAACAGCAATCTCGCGATACGATAAACCGCAATCGCGATAGGATACAATCTGACTGTTATCAAAGTCGGAAAAGTAATGGTACGCATTTCTCCTCCTTACACGAGGCATCACAACAACGTTTCACCAGGCAACGCCGGTCAACTGCTGCTTGTGTATGAGAAATCATTTGGAAACTTTCCTCATGTTAGCACGTTGTACGTGCCACCACCGGCGCCAACCTTGTGTGAATGCTCTGAAAAGACAATCATTTGCATATAACAGCATCTTCTTCTTGTGGTGTCGCACAAGTCTGAAGTGCGCGCCACGTACTTTCGCAGTACGCACTGCGCGGCGTTCTTACGACGTCAGCCACGAGCGCCCTCTGCTGCAATCCGCTCGAGGCCACCACTGAACTGCATCGGTCAGTTGGGATTAGGACAGGCACTAGGTCTCATAAGTAGGCAGGCCATTACCTAGTTCAACTATGTCTTAGCAGTACACTTAGTTGGCAGTCATGAACTCTGTAAAAGATAAATATTATCTCTACGAAATATACAACTTGTTCTAATCTAGCTTAATGTTTCTAGTTTCTGCTGTCCCACTGATGGTCTCCTCAGACTCTGTAACCGCACACGCGTGCATCCTACTTTCCTGTGTCGATCTCTCTCTACTCGGCCACCGACACCCAGGACAACCGGCGGAAACGAGACACGAAAGTATCGACGATGACTGGACACAAAACTTCTGTCGGTTAAATTCCACGTCTATAGCACGTCATATTCGTGGTGTAACAATTTTAATGGCCAGGAGTGTAGTTTAAAAACTGCAGCGGGCGTGCAGTAGTGGAGCGTGCAGCGGGTAGCGGCGCAGCAGGCGCAGGCAGTGGCAGTAGGAGCAGCGGCCTCGGGCAGGCTGGCAGCACGCCTGAGCGAGCGCGGCAGAGCCAGGCAATATCCGGCGCCCGCGGCCGCCAGCTGCTGCCAGATGCTGCCCGCTCCATGCTTTGCCTCCCCAACCGCCAATCGCAAGCGCCGCGCCACCGGTTATTGACGCCTGACTGCAGACATTTTTCTAGCGACTCGGCAGCTGTGCTAACGATTCAACAACACTCCCTCCACCTCTCCCCATCACGTCGATGGTCACTCTCATTTTCCAACGTCTAAGCTACGTCTTCTTCTTCTTTTTCTTCCTTAAGATCATTTCACACAATTGTAGCGTATCTGGAGCTACGTCTTCGGAAAGACGTCGCAGACGTATCTTTCAATGTAATCAAATGGGGCATTTCAGACTGACGTAACTGGCATCACTTCCAGCCGGGATCCATAGAGTAATACGCGTATCTCCAGCCACACCTGCGTATCTCGGCTCGCGCACGCGCACTACATTGCTCCACAAACCACGTGCTCTGTGCAGAATAGCTCTTACTGCAAGTTTCTGTTTTTATTGCGCGAAATGTCTGCATTAATTGACCTTGTGCCAAAGCATCCAGCGCTGTGGGGCTATTCTAATATAGAATTATTATTATTATTATTATTATTATTATTATTATTATTATTATTATTATTATTTTTTTTTTTTTTTTTTTTTTTTTTTTTTTACGAGCGCAATTTCAGAATGAAACTTTTACTTTGCAGCGGAGTGTGCGCTAATATGAAACTTCCTGGCAGATTAAAATTGTGTGCCGGAACCGGGACTCGAACCTGGAACCATTACCTTTCGCGGGGAAGCGAAAGACGTCCCAGGTTCGAGTCCCGGTTCCGGCATACAATTTTAATCTGCCAAGAAGTTTCAAGTAATTGTCACCTTAGAAATATATCTAGCCGTTCTTCAGGAGGTATTGATTTTGTGTAATCTGTATCCTGTTTTTTAATGTTACTGCTGATGACGGATAATACTTCATTGAGCTGCTCTTTAATAAGCCTGAAATAAGTTTTCATTGTCAAGCTGTAAATCCTACGTTAGGTTGTGGTATTCGCCATACACTGTTCTTATAACATTCATCGGATGAACCATATTCGATTTATTTGACACCGAAAACGACAACAACAGTTCATCATAACTATCGCTACTTGAACTACAGTCTGTCCACGGCACACTGAAGTTGATATCTGGGTCACATTAAACCGTCAACAAACATTATTGAAGTTAGCACACCATCTCGACAACTGAGCAAATACGAAGATGGGACAGAAAAGTAGTTCTTAATACGTAAAATTCGATTTGGAGGGTACTTATCTCTAGTCAGATACATGCTACTTACAGAGTCGTCTTCCGTAGACGAATCTCGAGATACGCTACGCTACGCAAGTGTGAAATGTCCCTGCAGCCGTTCTCACAAGGGACGTGTCGCCCCAACGTGGCGCACGCCAGACGTGCTGTGTAGCTAGTATAGCTACAGCTCGCTCTGAAACGACCCGCTACATCCAACGGAACATAACAAAATGTTCAAATGTTTGTATAGTCTATGGGACTTAACTACGGGGTCATCAGTCCCTAAACTTACAAACTACTTATGAACCACTTACGAACTAGGACGGCACAAATATTCATGCCCGAGGGGGGATTCGAACCCCCGACCGTAGTGGCAGTGCATACATCAGTCCCCGCGGCCACCGCGGCCGGCGGAGTATATCATGCTGCTTATCGTCATTTGCGACCGCAGGGCTCTCCAGCGCCCGATTGCGGGTTACATCTGCATCTACATGGGACACACTGAAAATCAAATTTCATTGCCTGGCACAGGATTCATCAATCCACATTTATACTATTCATCTCCCATTCCATTCTCGAATAGCACGCGTGAAGAAAGAACACCCGAATCTCTCCGTTCGAGCGCTGATCTCTCGTATTTTATACTGATGATCATTTCTACCTATGTAAGTGGATCTCACCATTATATTTTTCGCATTCGGAGGAGAATGTTGGCGATTGGAGATTCGTAAGAGGCTCACGCCGCAGCGATAAGCGCCGTTGTTGTAATGATTCCCATCCCAGACCCTGTATCACTTCCGTAATGATGTCTCCCCTGTATTGTGACAATACGAAACGGGCTGCCCTTCTCTGGATTCTTTCGATGTCCTCCTTGAAACCCACCCGATAAGGATCCTACAATGGGCAGCAATACTCCAAAAAAGGACTGCCAATCGTAGTACTCAGTTTCTTTAGTACTTCTGTTGCATCTTTTAAGTATTCTGTCAACAAAACGCAGTCTCTAGTTCGCCTTTTCCTCGAAATTTCTACGTGCTCGGTCCAGTTTAAATCTGATGTAATACTAATTCCTAGGTATTTAGTGGAGTTTAAGGCCTTCACATTTGATTGATTTATCTTGTAAATAAAGTTTAACGGAATTCTTTTCATACTCATGTGGTCGACATAACACTTCGCATTATTTAGAGTCAATTGCCAATCTTTACACCATAGTGATATCTTATTTAGATCTTTGTGCAGTTGGTTTTGATCTTCAAATGATTTTACTGGACGGTAAATGACGGCGTAATCTGCAAACAACTTACGAGAATTACTTAGATTTTCTCCCAAATCGATTATGTATACAAGGAACGGCAGCGGAACAATAATACTACCCTGTTTTAGTCGATGCCTTAACATCGCTTACTACGAACTGTATCTTCTGTGACTGGAAATCCCCTAGCAAGTCGCAAATTTGAGCGATATACTATTACCACGTAATCTGATTAAAAGCCGTTTGTGAGTTAGGGTGTCAAAGGCCTTCTGTAAATCAAGAAATACGGAATCAATTTGAGAACCCTTGCCGATAGCACTCATCACTTCGTGTGAGTAAATATCTAGTTGTGTTTCGCATGAACGATATTTTCTAAATCCGTGTTGACCTTGCGTCAATACATCATTATGTTCGTGATTATTCTTAATATTTGAATACAGGCAATGTTCCACAATCCTGCTGCAAACTAACGTCGATGAAATATGCCTGTAGTTAATATGCCTTTCCAGTATATAGGCGTGACCTGTTCAATTTTCCAGTCTTTTGTAAACATCCTTCTTTGAGCAAGCGGGAGGGGTAAAAATTGACACACATCCTTGGAATGACATGGGGTTTTATAAGAACAAATAAAAGTTCAAAAATATCCGAAATGGCGCTGGACAGCAAAACTTCAGTAACTGCGCATGAAAATCGTGTATAAAAAGCAGCTGTAATGAGAGAGAGAATCAGATGCACCAGTAGTCGCAGCATGTTGACGTTACCTGAAAAGGCGCTTTTAGTGAAGCTGTATTATCAGAATGGAGAATGTCCTAGTTCAGCGTTACGATCGTATCGTCATAGGAAGCGGATTCTAACGGGTAAAGGTCCGTTGACAAATGCAGCTCTGGCTTGAATGATTTCGAAGTTCGAAGCCACGGGTTGTTTAGACGATAGACCAAGTAGTGGCCGACCGAACACAAGGCGTAATGCTGCTTGAGACAGTTCAAGAAGAAATGGAGACTGTAGCGGGTTCGTCTATGCACGGGGAAGTCAGCGCTCGTGCAGTCGCACGTCGCACCGGCATTCCATACACTACTGTTTGGTTGGCTCTTAGGCGTACCCTCCGATGCTATCCATACAAAATCCATCGGCATCATGAATTGTTACCTGGCGATTTAATGAAGCGGAGGGCACTTGCGGTGTGGGCGTTTCAAAAGCTGGCGGAACATGACGATTGATTGAGTAACGTGTTGTAGACCGACGAAACTCATTTCACGCTCCGAGGGTCTGTCAACGCCCACAACTGCAGATTTTGGACTACCGAAAATCCTAGAACTGTCTTGGAAATTCCATTTCACGACGAGAAAGTCACGGTATGGTTTGGATTTACCACATCTACCGTTATCGGGCCTTTTTTCTTCTAGGAACCGCGTGATTCTGGTTTTGTAACTGCTATTGTGACGGGTGAAAAATCAAAAATGTTCAAATGTTTGTAAATCTATCGGACCAAACTGCGTGGTCATCAGTCCGTAGCTGACAAACTACTTAAATCTAGGAAAACTAACCTAAGGACAAACACACACACCCATGCCCCAGGGAGAAATCGAACCTCCACGGCGAGCAACCGCGCGCTCCGCAGCAAAACGCTTTAGACCGCTCGGCTACTCCACCGCGGCGTGTGACGGGTGAGAGTTACGCGGATATGTTACAGAATCGCATCATCCACAGCCTGACTGACAAACACCTGCTGGGACGTACGATTTTTATGCAGGATGTCGCTCCACTCCATATTGCTAGACGCGTGAAAGATCTTTTGCGCGTGTCGTTTGGTGATGATCGTGTGCTCAGCCGCCACTTTCTTCATGCTTGGCCTCCCAGGTCCCCAGGCCTCAGTCCGTGCGATTATTGGCTTTGGGGTTACCTGAAATCGCAAGTGTATCGTGATCGACCGACATCTCTAGGGATGCTGAAAGACAACATCCGACGCCAATGCCTCACCATAACTCCGGACATGCTTTACAGAGCTGTTCACAACATTACACTACTGCTATTATTGAGGAATGATGGTGAACATAATGAGCATTTCCTGTAAAGAACATCATCTTTGCTTTGTCTTGTTATGCTAATTACTGCTTTTATGAGCAGATAAGCGCCATCTGTCGGACATTTTTCAACTTTTTTTTGTTATAATAAAACCCCATGTCATGTGTGTCAATTTTTACCGCTCTATCTACATTATTCCGCGATTTATTAAGTTTTCAAATTTATACTGACTTTTTGATCATCCGGTATACGGCTGTTAAGTATGGAGCTGGCGCGTAGACCATTGTGTTTACAAAGATGGATGTGCGTAAAATTACACTGTATCTCTGTTGCGATCATTGAAGGAAGAAAAACCCCTGAAACTGTAGGTTTCTTACGCATGCACAAGGGATGCGGTACTCTTTCAGAAATTGTACTTTTTTTCCCCAAGAAACACAAAGACGGTACACTTTATGTGAAAGCAGTTGGGAATAATAAAATGTACGACGAAATCACTTTTGACAAAAAATCAGATAAGAAATTGTCAGTGGTGATACACATCGTATGCACCAGCTCTACTTGTCTTACTCTTATATTCCCACTTTCCACGTTGTACATATAGTCAAATGTTTACTTTCGCATTCCTTCTATCTGATACATTTTACTTATTCTTTCACGCAGGACAACGCCTCAGCTAGACAATATTCGTTGTGATAATTTTTGCTTTTAGTATTGTATAGAAAAAAATGATCAAATTTTTGTAATTCTATGGGACCAAACTACGTTGGTCATCAGTCCCTAGGCTTACAAACTACTTAAACTAACCTAAGGACAACACACACATCCATGCCCGAGGGAGGATTCGAAACTCCGACGCGGGAGACTGCGCGATCCTTAACGTGCCGCTCCAGACCACTCGGCCTTTTCCCGCGCGGCTATTGTATATAAACACTTTTCCTCCTCCATTACATCTGCTTGTGTAACCACACGCTAGCCTTGTTCTCTTTGTACTGTGAAACTGAACTATTCCAAAACTGTACTGAACTGCAACAGAATGAAAACACCATGGGGAAAACCGAATGCCATAGGAAACTGTCTTGAATGTCTGTGCCCTAGCGCAAAAAATTTTTCGTGGGTAGAGCTCGTTCTTATTTCTGAGAAATAACGTCGAATACCGGATATTATAATTATATTAACTTATTTCTTAAGTTACAAAAACTGTAGTTAAATCAAATCGTTAAAAATACCTGGGAGAAATCTAGATGCCAACCTGTTATTTACATCTGTCTTCCTCCACAGCTCCTGAAGCTAACCAACACTCTAATATTACGTCTCAAAAAAGAAATAGTTACAAATTTCGACAACTATACTTACATTAGAAAGAACCAGAAACGCCAAGGAAACAAAAAATGAAAACATAAAAATATTTCGAGAGTATATAGGCGCGACCAGGCTCACTGGTTATTTACAAACCGCAGCCATTGACGCGACCAACTACGCTATTTCTGCATTATACTCAAGTCCACTCTTTCAAGCTGTATTATGCATCTAAAACATGTTGTAATACGTTATTTATATATGACATAGCATTGCAAAAACATTCCTTTGACAGAATGGCGTTATACCGTAGCAAAGGAACGATAGTCTTTCACGGTATACAAATTATAACAGTGACACGTTAAATACGACAACCTTTACTGGTATGAAAGTATAGTTTCCGGAATTTATTGTAACAAATCATATCCAAAATGACGCGTTTTCAAAAGTTCCTCAATTTTTGACGCATTAAATAAGATTATATTCATACATCGCACGCTACAACGAAAAAAGACACGAAATACGGCGTGAAAATTCAGAGCTACTGCGGTGGGGGTAGACAGAAGCAGCTCAGACGAAAAAAATGCCAATTATAACCACTAGCTCTTAAAGTGAATCTGCAGCCACTATCACCAGCGGTAGAGTCTGTTGTTTATTTGCTTTTTCGTGTTTTCATAATATCGGTTGGAATTATTCTTGAAATTTTTTCTTGCATAATTTAGGAAATACTTCAAATGTAATATCGCTGATAATTTTAACATAAGTGCACATATATTTTCCCATGGTGATTTTCTTTCATGGTAAAATAACACCGGGGCGAAAAAATGACAATAGCTTAGCGATAGTTGTGGCTTCAGAGAGTGAGAAAAACCTAACTGGTGTAAAAACTTTAAAATTAACCAAAAATAGCAATAGACACTTTCCCAAGGTGACACTTTCCCGGGGTAACACTTGCCCAGGGTGACACTTTCGCAGGGTGACACTTTACCGGGGTGACACTTGCCCAGGATGACACTTTCCCGGGGTGACACTTTCCCGGGGTGACACTTTCCCGGGACGACACTTTCCCGGGATGACACTTTCCCGGGGTGACACTTGCCCAGGGTGACACTTTCCCGGGGTGACACTTTCCTGGGGTGACACTTTCCTGGAGTGACACTTTCCTGGGGTGACACTTGCCTGGGGTGACACTTGCCTGGGGTGACACTTTCCTGGGGGTGACACTTGCCTGGGGTGACACTTTCCTGGGGTGACACTTTCCTGGGGTGACACTTTCCTGGGGTGACACTTTCCCAGGATGACACTTTCCTGGGGTGACACTTTCCCGGGGTGACACTTGCCCGGGGTGACACTTGCCTGGGGGGACACTTTCCTGGGGTGACACTTCCCCCAAGTGACACTTTCCCGGAGTGACACTTTCCCGGGCCGAGGAGACTGAGGCGCTCCAGTCACGGTCTGCACGGCCACTATGGTCGGAGGTTCGAATCCCCCCTTGGGCATGGATATTTGTGCCGTCCTAGTTCGTAAGTAGTTCATAAGTAGTTTGTAAGTTTAGGGACTGATGACCCCGTAGTTAAGTCCCTTAAGCTATACAAACAATTGAATATTTTGAACACTTTCCCGGAGTGACACTTTTCCCAGAGTGACACTTTCCCGGAGTGACACTTTCCCAGAGTGACACTTTCCCAGAGTGACACTTGCCCAGAGTGACATATGACCGGAGACCAGGGCTTCTGTCCAGCTAACCGGCTTTCCACAGCTACAGGCGCACTAACAATTCCAACAGTTCAGCACAGCCGCTCCGGCGTGCTGGCTGGCGCTCACACCTCTCCAGTTGAGCAAAGGTATATCGCTTGGAGGTGGCTCACTATCGCGTTTCGTGGTAAATTTATTTCTATAACTGTTGTAATAATTTTAATCGTGCACAGACAGGGGAGCAGCCAAGTACGTAACATCGTATGTCTTACGGCTGTTACAGCCTTAGGAAAATTGCCGTTTTATTCCGAAATTATAATTGATAAATTTATACTTCATTGTAATTTTATTTAAATATTAAAATTAAAAAACACGTATAATATCAATTCATATTGTTTTCCTTTTCACTAAAGTATCAATGTCTGATACCAGTATTCCAGAAATGCTAATTCGAAGAGAAATTGTTAAGTTGAAATCTGCCAGTGAGCTTTACTTTACGTAAAAAATGTTTACTGAAATACCATTAAGAACATATTAAAAATTCGTTGCTTCGAAAAACAGTGAAGTTATGTTCTTGAAACGTTGGTCATTGCTACATACTTACATAATAGACACCATTCCAAAATGTCGTTGCTATTGATAAAGTAGAAGAAGAGTTACATTTTTGGGGGAGTCTCCCTTTAAACTCTTCGCTGTATATAGTGAATATAAGTCTACGACGAACCTGATTATGATCAATCGCCTGACGACGGCACATTGTTTGTACTTCTCCTGCGCTTGCACTCGGCCGTGCTGTGCTATGTAATGACGTCAGACCGTTCCATTTTACCGTGAGTTCTCTCAGCGCAGATGGTGAGCAAGCCCAAAGCTACCTGCAGTGGGCAGGCCGGTGTGCCCTACTTGTGAAACAGACTGTCCACTACCTGCAGTGTCCAGGGCTCCGAGCAAGTGTCAACAAATTCCCTCTTCGGTCAAGTGTCACAAACTCATTACTGGCTTGAAGGACAGACAGACAGTGTGTGTGTGTGTGTGTGTGTGTGTGTGTGTGTGTGTGTGCGCGCGCGCGAGTCCGTAACAGAGAGAGAGAGTGATTGACCAGTGTGCTTTGAAAGGTCTAGTGACTGATGGCCATAGCAGTTTGGTCGAATAGGTTTACAAACATTTGAAAAATTTTATGTTATTGGTATTTGAGCAACGTGTTCGGAGAGTAGCCATAATTTGCATTGTAACCAACCAACCGTGAGCGACAAATGATGTGTGAAGTGTGTTACTGACGTTGGCCTTGGTTAGTTTCTAATCGATGTGTACTGCGTTGTCGTTTACAGTCTGCGACTTATACAATACGCAAGACGAGCTGGTTTTAGAACATTATATTGTGTTTATCGATTTTTCACACAAGAACCATGTTTGCGCCATAGTAAGCTGAACTTGTCAGTATATCGCCTTTTTTTGTAGTCAATTTAAGACGCGTTTGGAAGCAAAGGAATTGTGCACAGCCCTTACAAAACGTATAACAGAGTCTGTACGTTATAGACGTGCCTTCATTAGAGTAAGCAATGTATTTTTGTAATGGAATTTAATACAGTGCAAACTCTAGACTCTTGAAACCGTAATTAGAAAGTTCGTCAGCCCAAAATTAAGGTATTCTCTTTGAGTATTATGGATATAAAGACGTTACCAAAGAACCTATTTTGCATAGATGACAATCTGTTGAAAGCCATCACTAAATTAGTAGGTCAAATTTATGAATGATGACTGCCAGTACATCTTTAAACAAGTTTGTGGACCTTTCGATTTAAGACTAGAAATAATACAACAAGCGAAAATATTATTATACATGGTGGCAACTAGCCAAATCAGACGAAACGAGGCAGTCTTGAATCATATTTTTGGTGCGTACTGTCACAGCTATCTTTTCAGGGTAACAACTTTTTCATGACAACTTTTCATATTGCTTGTTTTTAATCTTGTCAAAAAGCATAACAACTAAAGGTGCAAGTGAAGGGGTGTTCTGTTTTTTCCTCGTGTTTTCATTAATTTCGTTTAAAGAATATTTATATTTCACATGTGTTGTGTTTTTCAGCTTTCATCGGGAGAACGTTATTATTCCGAAAACATTGATTTAAGATCTTCTTGATGTAACCTTTCCTTGCTACAATGCTGTACATGTTCTTTTAAATGCAATACTGAGAAAAAATAGCACAGAACTCACATAATCTCGATAATAGTAAGCTCTATGGAGAAGCAGTCGCCTTGGTTGTTGATAATCTAATGTAGATTCTCTTTTAATTTGTTTCAGGTAAGCAAACGATGGACAGCGTGACACTTTATTACACCCAGCTTGGATTAACTCCACATCAATTGCAGTAAGTGAATAGAATAGTTTTTACGGCATAGTTTTGAAATTCTGATTTCTGGTAACTAAGTTTAAATTGAAATGTATTAAATGCTTATCAGCGTAATGCACCACAAGTAATGTTAGAACATATAAATTAATCATATTCGCTGTATGAAGCATACAATATTTTTTGTTACTAATACTTGCAGCTCCACAGACGTAAATACGTTACTTAAGAAAGTTTTAATAAAAACAACTGCCTTGGCCGGGAGATGGTGAATTCCACGCTAGTAGCTAAACTGCTTGTTGTGGCTACTAAAGATTTCTGCTCAAATGACCAGCCACGTCGTATAATATAGTGTCGCTTTAATGAACAGGAACTTATGTAGGCAACATGTCATACCACAATCGATACTTCTCAATATCAATGCCGAAACTAGCTCATACAATAATGTACGTGCAAAATACACCTATTTCGCCTCAAGATGGATTTAGGGACATCATAAATACTTCAAGAAACTGCATTTGACCTGTACGTCGTCATTAAATATCAATAGTATTAGAAATATTACCTTCTAAACCATGTGCATGAATATAAACTTGTACCTACGAATCTACACTACTTGTGAAGATAGAGTTGTTATCATACGCTGAAGACACGCCACTTTGTTGAGACATCAAAATACTCATGGATAACCACTTTCACCAGAGTAGGAAGATAACCGGAATCTTGTTGGATTATCTAGCGGAAGATCCTTCGCGTCATCATCATTCAGTGCGCAGTACTGAAATTAGATCAAATGTTTGTAATCCTATGGGTCCAAACTACGTTGGTCATTAGAAGTACTGAAACGTCGCTCACTTATCAAGATGAAATAGGGCGCAAAAACTGTGTAAATCATTGTTATTTTATTGATATTTTCTATTCCTACCATGGTCAACAAACGCATAACTTATTCTAAGCAATAAAGAATCTACAATTTAATCTTTAAACTAGTAATATCAAGGAATAAAAGTATAAACACTCAGACTTTTTTTAAGAATTAGATACTGTTGAATCAATATCACATTTTAGCGCCTCTTTGGGGCTTAGAATTTTCGTCGCCAGACGATGATAGTTGAAGCAAAGTTCCATAATAATCATCAGTGTTTTGTAAATGAAACATAACTTCCTTGAATCTTAAGTGAAAGACACTATAAACTGGTATGTACGTAGATTGTTCCTTATGAGTCACCGTAATTACAGTATTTGAACTATATTACTTATGCTATTATATTTATTGAGAGAGTAAATAAATTGCAGCTATTTCCCACATCGAGGTGATCGGCGTACGTATTACTACCAGTATAATTTACGCTTGGGCATGAGCATTTCGTGAAGTGTTTAACTTCCTATGTATCATTACTTACACGAATTGATTAATAACATAACTACCATAGCTTGTTTCTTACTATGTGAATGGTTTGAAGACGCCAGCGAAGAGATCAAATAATTTATGATTTTTAATGCGTCAGGAGCGTCAGTCATATAAAACCTTTCAAAAGAGCTGACCGCCACATGACTGAATGTTTTTTTGTTTATTGTCACAACCTGGTTTCGGCATTAGGCCATTTTCAAGGCTTGTGAAAGTTGTCAGACAGGTTTCCCTATGTCATGGTTAACTCCGAATATTTGTATTGTTTTTATTAATATGACCACCGAATATTTTATTAATATGACCACGACATAGGGAAACCTGTCTGACAACTTTTATCACAGCACTTGAATTTGGCCTAAGGCCGAAACCAGGTTATGATAATAAACAAAAAAACTTTCAATTAAATGGCGGTCAAGAAAAATACGTTCTTTTTCAAAAGAAAAAGAATGTATAATGTCGTTGAAAGTGAAAGACTTCTTATAACGTAAGCGTAAGTTCGAGCGTCCCTAAAGGGAGTGTTACAGAATCATAAATTTTACGTAGAACATATCGATGGACGTTCCATGAGGTTTATCGTAGATGACACTGTTGTATACAGAAACGTCGCAAAAGCAGTAAATTGTTACGAAAAATAGGAATATCTGTGGACTGCAGAGTGGAAACTGGACCTAGACATGAATAATTACAGCCTTTTTTACATAGCTAGGAAGAAAGGCAGATAATTATACCATTACTAGATAGCAGTACATTCAGTGAAAGCTGTCACAACACTGAAATATTTAGGAACATACGTACGGAGCAATTTGAGGTGGAAATTAAAATGTTCAAATGTTTGTATAGCTTATGGGACTAAACTACGGGGTCATCAGTCCCTACACTTACAAACTACTTATGAACTAGCAAATCCTAAGGACGGCTCAAATTCCATGCCCGATGGTGGATTCGAACCCCCGACCGTAGTGGCCGTGCAGACCGTGACTGAAGCGCCTCAGTCCCCTCGGCCACTGCGGTCGGCGAGGTAGAAATTAACCGTGGCTGAAGTACATTTTAGATTAAAGGGAAACGAAAGAGTGACGGCATATGTTACAAAGGAGGCTTCGTGCATCATGGTATGGTTAGCTGTTAAATTTTCAAATTTAATTAATAGATTAATTCTTCTTAATTCATCGCACGAAATGACTCTGTGAATAAAATTAGTGTGCATTGACACTGGTACAAAGACGACACTCCAACACACATGTAAGATGCCTTCTAGATATAGACGCAGAAGAAGCGACACATTACGACAGTCCAAAATGAAATATATATACCTATACTCCCCCGAACTCGGTTTTTTTAGCTACCAGTCTTACGACTGGTTTCATGCAGCTCTTCATGAATTTGTTTCCTGTTCAGATCTCTTTATTTCAGATTAGGGCTTGCACCCATGGCGGTAAATTATTTTCTACATGTATTTCAATATTTGTCTTCCATACAGCTAAACACTGTAAACAAAGACTGATAGACGACAATACCACACAGTGAACTAGGGTAACATTATAGGAAGGACGTGGCCAGAATAAGAGGAAATTGAGCATTGTTCGTTTAAAGCGTCTTTGGGGGACAATATTTTACAAATGTAAATTCATCGCCAGCAAACTCTGGTTCAAGTACGAGGCACGTCCAGAAAGTAAGTTCCGTTTGGTAATAAAATGAAATTGTACACAGATACAGAAGACATTTTTATTGCACAAAATTCTACAACTCTTAAACTACTTTTCCACATAACTGTCGAAATAATCATCTTTTTGTTGCTGCTGTTCTTCTATCTTCCGTGCTTGCTTGGATAAATTGGTTTGGATTTTCCGCCGTATGCAAGACACCTGATTTTTTAATTGTTCCCAAACATGTTTCAGCACATTTTGTGCTATCATCAGTGGGATGATTTATTTTGCCTTTTTTTACATTAGGCTACATGAAACTCCTTAAGAAGCCTACTTATTCGTAGTTTTTTTGGTACAAACTTGTCATGATTCTTTTCCTTTTCTGTTGTAATTTGCTTGTTGCTGTTGGTTTGAATGTGTATGTCACTCGTTTTCCACGTTTTTCGTGCTATGCATTACGCCAGTGGCAATATTCATACGCCAAATATTGCCACTGGCGTAATGCATAGCACGAAAAACGTGGAAAACGAGTGACATACACATTCAAACCAACAGCAACAAGCAAATTACAACAGAAAAGGAAAAGAATCATGACAAGTTTGTACCAAAAAAACTACGAATAAGTAGACTTCTTAAGGAGTTCCATGTAGCCTAATGTAAAAAAAAGGCAAAATAAATCATCCCACTGATGATAGCACAAAATGTGCTGAAACATGTTTGGGAACAGTTAAAAAATCAGGTGTCTTGCATACGGCGGAAAATCCAAACCAATTTAACTGTCGAAATTTTGCAGGCATTTGTCATAGCGTGGCACCAGGTTTTGTATACCTTCCTCATAGAAATCTGCCGCCTATGTCTTCAACCAGTTGGAAACAGTTTCTTTCAGCTCGTCGTCATTGGTGAAGTGATGACCTCCAAGGAAAGACTTGAGACGTAACCACAGATAAAAGTCGCTAGGAGCGAGGTCCGGGCTGTACGGAGGATGGCCAAACACGTCCCAGCCAAATCTCTGTAGGAGGTTTTTCGTCACATTTGCAGTGTGTGGTCGTGCGTTGTCGTGAAGCAAAACAACACCTTTTGACAGCAGTCCCCGGCGCTTATTCTGAATTGCACGACGCAATTTCCGAAGTGTCTCGCAATAAGAATCTGCTTTGATTGTTTGACCACGCGGTAAGAAGTCGATGAGTGGGATGCCTTTCCAGTCCTAGAACACTGTGCACATCATTTTCCGAGGTGTCATGATTTGCTTCGGCTTTACCTTTGGTGGGGATGAAGGGTGCCTCCATTCCATTGATTGCCGCTTACTCTCAGGGGTGTCGTAAGAAACCCACGTTTCATCTCCTGTGACTACCCGTCTCAGAAATTCTTCGCCGTTTTCAGCATAACGGGTCAAAAGCTCACGTGAGCAAAGTTTACGGAATTTCAGTTGTTTGGTAACAATTTCATGCATCAGTGATCGTGAAATTTTGGGTAAGTCCATAGCGAGAGCACTAATTGTAAACCTACGGTTTTCCTGGATCTTGTCATCAATCGCGTGAACCAGTTTTTCTGTAACCAAAGGTGGACGCCCACTTCGTTCTTCATCGTACACATCACTACGCCCGCCATTGAACTGTTGGACCCATCTTCTCACAATCGAATCACTCATCGCATTTGGTCCGTAAACATCGCAAATTTGCCGATAAATTTCACTTGGTTTCACTTTCCTCGCATTCAGAAACCGAATCACCGACCTGATTTCACAGGCGGCGGGATTTTCAATCAACGCCGACATTTCAAACAAGCACAACAAAGCGTATGTAACTGACAGCGATCCCCAAATGCCGCACGTTCTTCTCCTCGATACACATCGTCTACAGCGCATGTGCGGAACTGCAATCGCAGCGCTGCAGCGGTGATAAATTGATACGGAACTTACTTTCTGGACGCGCCTCGTATAACTGTGACAAAATCTGCAGGCAAGGTCATAAAATTTAGTTGCTCAAGATTCATTTCGGTTTGCTCCAAATGTAATAAAACCAGCCATATAACTCTTTAAGAAAAAGGAGCAATAAGTAAACTTTTACACGATTGATTTTTTTAAAACAGAATTTAATACCACACGCCGCTTTCCGCGTCGGGGGTTCTAATCACCCCTCAGGCATGGATATGTATGTTGTGCTCAGGTTATTTTAACTTAGTTTAAGTAGTTTGTAAGTCTAGGGACTGATGACCAAGTAGTTTGGTCCCATAGAATTACAAACATTTGAACATTTGTTATACCACAGATTAGTATTTAAAACAAGAAACTATATATAACAGGTGGAACACAGATGTGCCTGTAAGATGTGACCATCAACAGTGTCATAAGACCGGTCCAGATCCCCGGTCTGCTCTTTGACCAAACCAGGCACACGTAAGGTCCGCCTAGACCGCACAGGCAAAGCGCAAGATTGTAATTGACTAAACAACACCAATATCATTAAAGACCAAAACATTAAGCGATTGAATATCAGTCGCCCTTTTATTTTTTATTTGTTGTTGTGGTCTTCAGTCCGGAGACTGGTTTGATGCAGCTCTCCACCGTACTCTACCCTGAATAAGCCTCTTCATCGCCTCATAAAAATGGCACTACATCCATTTTAATCTGCTTACTGTATTCATCTCTTTGTCTCCCTCTGCTATGACTTCCCTACGCACTTCTCTCCAATGCTAAATTTACTAATCCTTATGTCTAAGAATGTGTACCAATGCATCACTTGTTTAATTCAAGATATAAAAGAAATTCCTTTACTCCCCAATTCTTATCAATACCTCCTCATTAGTTACGCGATCTACCCACCTAATCTTCAGCATTCTTCTGTAGCACCACATTTCAAAAGCCTCTGTCCTCTTTCTATCCGCACTGTTTAACGTCCATGTTTACTCCCATACGAGGCAATAATCGGAACAAATGCCTTCAGAAACGACTTGCTTACGCTTAAATTAATATTCGATGTTAACTAACTTCTCTTTTTCAAAAACGCTTTTCTTCCCATTGCCATTTTGCATTTTATATCCTCTATACTGCGACCATCATCAAAATATCCTGATTTTCTTAGACTGCACTGCAAAATGTTCAAATGTTTCTAATCCTATGGGACCAACGTAGTCTTACAAACTACTTAAACTATGTGAAAGTAACCTAAGGAAAACACACACATCCATGCTCGACGGAGGATTCGAAACTCAGACGTAGGAGGCCGCGAGATCAGTAAAGTGGCGCTACAGACCGCTCGGCTACTCCCGCGCGGCGACTGTACTACTTTACCCTTGTGTTGCTCTTCTTAATGTTCATTTTATACGCACTTTTCAACACACTGTCCATTCCGGTCAACTGCTCTTCCAGGTCCTTTGCGGTCTCTGACTAAATTACAATGTCATCGGCAAAACGCAGTGTTTTTTAGGTTCTTCACCCGGAACTTTAATTCCTTCTCTAAATTTCTCGTTGCTTTCCTTAATAGCTAGCTCAATGTAAAAATTTAATAACCTTTGAGGAAGACTACAACTCTGTCTTACTCCCTTCCGAACCACTGCCCTTCAACTCTAATAACTGCTGTCTGGTTTTTGTACAAGGTCTCAGTAAACATCCGTACCCTGTATTTCTACTCCTGCTTTCTTCAGAATCTGAAAGTGTGTATTGCAATCAACAGTGTCAACAGCTTTGTACAAAAGCTAGAAATTTTATGTTTGCGTTTTCTTAATCTATCTTCCAAGATAACTCGTATAGTGAATTTTGCCTCCTGAGTTCCTACTTTTCTCCTGAATCCACACTGATCGTCCCCAAGGTCAGCTTCTTACAGTTTTTCCATCCTTCTGTAAATAATTCGTGTTAAAATTTTGCAACCCATGACATATTAAACTGATGGTTCTGTGATTTTCACACTTGTCTGCGCCTGCTTTCTTAGGAATGGAAATTATTACATTTTCCTTAACGTCTGGGGGTATTTTTCCTATCTCATACATCTTATACACCAGGTAAAATAGTTTTGTCATGGCTGGATCTCCCAGAGGCTTCAGTAGTTCTAAGAGAATATCGTCCACTGCAGGGACCTTGTTACGCCTTAGGTCTTCTCAAATTCCGACCAATACTAAAAGGTGGTTCGAAAACGAAACGTGCTACTTCTAGTTACAACGCGTACACTATCCCGAACATAAATTTCATCAACAGGGGAACGTCGCGTGGGTATACAATGCAAACATGAAAAGAAATTACATACATCGTAGCGTTGCTAGGTCGACATGAATATACCAAGAAGGAACTAGATAAGCAAAATAGACTCAAAGTAAAACAGCACCACACGACGGAGCAAACAGGCAACGTGTCGAATAGTATTATTAGTCATGGCGTTCACCCTGTCTTTGACAAGTCCAAAGGATGCAAGACTTCGTCCTCTACTTAAAACAAACAGTTTGAGCGAAATCTGGAGAGCAGAAGTTACCATGGGCCCCGATGAACGTCATCTCCTCGTTGCGTGTCGCCAGTGCAGAACGTCTACCTCACGGCGTTTACGCTGGTTTCCTTAGCTAGCCCAGGGAGACTGAAAACGTTTTCGCGTACGGAACCGACTCGAAACCAAAGCAAGGCGCTACCGACAAACTATCTAGCCCACCGTTCCCAACACTCTTCAAAATATCCTAAAGAGAGCCTTATCGTAGCACTCGAGACATATTCACGATTTAGACGCGAGATATCAAATTTGCAGTATGGCTCGAGTGCAATGGTGATTATCCCCTCATGTCTTAACGTACGCCATTTCATTCCGTCCTTTCTTCGTGTCACTTTTTTCAATATATTTCTTTTCTTAAGCATTCTACAGAGAACCTTATGATTTGTTATTAATCCGCCTAATTTTCAACATACGCCTCTAAATTCATTTTTCTAATGCTTCGTTTCTCTTCTGACACGGTGTCCATTTTCTACATATACATCTACATGTACATGGGATACTCTGCAAATCACATTTAAGTGCCTGGCAGAAGGTTCATCGAACCACCTTTATACTATTCATCTCCCATTCCATTCTCGAATAGCGCGCGGGAAGAGAGAACACCTGAATCTCTCTGTTTTAGCTCTGATTTCTCGTATTTTATTCTGATGATAATTTCTACCTATTTAAGTGGGTGTCAACAATATATTTTCACCTTCGGAGGAGAATGTTGGCGATTGGTGTTTCGTAAGTAGCCCACGTCGCAGCGATAAGCACCGTTGTTGTAATGATTCCTATCCAGATCCTGTATCATTTCCGTAACGCTGTCTCCCCTGTATCGTGACAGTACAAAACGAGCTGTCCTCCTTTGGACTCTTTCTATGTCCTCCGTCAAACTCACCTGATAAGGATTCCATACTGGGCAGCAATACTCCAAAAATGAACGGACAAGCGTAGTGTATGCAGTCTCTTTAGTAGTTCCGTTGCATGTTTTAAGGGTTCTACCAATAAAACGCAGTCTCTGGTTCGCCTTTCGCACGACATTATCTACGTGTTCTTTCCATTTTAAGTCTGAAGTAATAGTAATTCCTAGGTATTTTGTTGAGTTTACGGCCTTCACTTTTGATTGTTTTATCTTGTAAGCAAACTATAACGGATTTCTTTTCGTAGTCATGTGGACGGCTTCACACTTTTCATTATTTAGACTCAATTGCCAATTTTTACACCATACCGGTATCTTATACAGATCATTCTGCAATTGGGTTTGATTTTCAGATGATTGCACTAGTCGGTAAATGACGACGTCATCTGCAAACAACCTAAGAGAGATACTTAGATTTTCTCACAAATCGTTTATGTAAATAACGAACAGCAGAGGGCCAATAACACTACACTGTGGAACGACCGATATCACCTTTGTTCTAGTCGATTCCTTACCATCGATTACTACAAACTGTGTCCTATCTGTCAGTAAATACCCTATCCAGTCGCAAATTTGTGTCGATATACCATAACCACGCAATTTGATTAAAAACCGTTTGCGAGGTACGTTGTCAAAAGCCTTATGGAAATCAAGAAATACGGAATAGATTTGCGAACCCTTGTCGATAGCACTCATCACTTAATGTGAGTAAAGAGCTAGTTGTGTTTCGCATGAAAATCTGTGCTGTATAAGTAAATTCTCAGGAATTTCTTCCGCGTCTAGAAGCCCATTTTTGATACCACGTGCTCCTTAGGGGCCATGATTATTCTCTTTGTCTCTGCCAGTCTGCTTATTATGTATTCCTTTTTTCGTACGTCTTGAGATATTTTGTTTCCAAGGTAGCACATTTCCTTCATCTAAGTCATTATCAATTTAGATGTTACGATTCTCGATAATTTCATTCTGTTGTTTATCATTACTAAAGTCTTTTTGGCTGTCTATTCTCAATCCATATTTGGTTCTTATTTTACTATTCATTCCACTCAGCAGATCCTGTAATTCTGCTTCCCTTTCACCGAGGATAACAATGTCATCAGCGAATCATATCATTCATATCCTAGCACCTTACATTTTTTTCTCATTTTTCAACCTTCGTTATACTTCCATTGCGCAGAAGTGGCGGGAAATTGCATACCTGTCTTGTAGCTCATTTTACTGAGAGCGATCTTGGTCTGTCTTACTTTTCCCTGTTTTTCTTTTACACCCTATATGTTGTCCGTCTTTTAGCATTGCTTACTCCAATTTTTCTCAAAATTTGGCACACCTTGGACCATTTTATAATTTTGAACGCTATTGCTAGGTCACAGTTCTTAAGAACGTGTTCAATTATTTTTCTCAGTGTAGAATCCATTATCGAGCGTAGTGTCAGGGCTATTTGTCTGATGCCCTTACCTTTCCTCAAGCAGAACTAATCCTTATCTAACACACCCTGAATGTCGTCTCCCGTTTTTCTGTGTTTCATTGTCGTCAGTGTCTTCAACGAATAAGCTGTAACGCATATTGTGTGGTAGTTCTCACACTTACCTGCCATTGCTATCTTTGGCATTGTGAAGACATTTTTCGAAAGTATGATGGTCTCCGCTAATGTCATAAATTCTACAGATCAGTTCGAATAGTCGTTTCGTTGTTATTTCCCACAATGATTTTATACATTCCAATGGAGTGTAATCTACGCTTTCTGCTTTGTTTTCAGATCTTTCACAGTTCTTTTAAATTCTGAATTATACTAGATGTTTTATATCTACCAGTATATTTACCAACATTTACAAAAATTTAAACGTTTGTATTAGAAAAATCGTTAATCTTCGAAAGCTTTCCAACATCTTGCTTGAAACTTTGACGCAACCTTGCATTGTAATACAGGAAGGTTTTTACTTATGTAGTTCATTAATATAAGATGTATAACCAAGTTATAAGTAACTTTTTGCAGAGTTTTGCAACAATATTTTCCAACTATAAAATTTATTTAACTCTAAATATGACACATACTTACAAAAAATAGGTACATAGAGACAAGCACGTATAACAATGCTACGTTGTGTCGAAATTTCAATTCGGTCAAGGAGTTCCCGAAATTTGCGTTTAGGACCAGCCACATTTTATATATAAGAACAAAATGTGAATGTTCATTTGTTACAATCTCAAGTTATTAACCAGTTGCTTTCAAATGTTCACACAATGTTCGACTGTAATGCAGGAAGGTTTTTAAACACCTTCTTCATTATTATAAATAAACAACTTTTTGTATTCTAATAACGTTTTCCCATCATGAAATATACACCGGTCAAAACAATTAGGGAAGATAAGGTATCCAAGTTCTGAAGTATTGTCATGGGCAGAATGAACTAAAATGGTTCGACGTCTTTGTGTCAGTTCTACGGAGAGAAGACAACAACATAACGGCAATTGAGGTAGTGGTAATAAGAGACGTTTGTTGCAAAGGGGCTGATGTCGACTTGAGTTTACTCTACCAAACACTTACACAAGCATTTGAGTTCAGATAGTGCAGTGAGCAGGTAGTGCAATGGAACCACAACGTGACTTACCCGAATCTACGGCATGCACAGCCTTTGGAAGGTTATAAGATGGACAGACACAGAGGAAGTTCGCTGCATCGATTTCATACAATAGCAACCGTTGAAAGAGGGCAACGACAAGGTCGTCCACTGGTAAACTCAACAAGAGATGACTGTTATTTCCGGACAACAGCCCGTTGTAACGTATATACCCTAGAAAATCTCGTTTGTTTGAATACATGAATTGTTCGATACCACATTTAATCGTGGTATTATGTCCTAATATTCCGCGTTTGTATTATATAAGCATTTTAAGGCACTTCTGGCTGGTCACATAATCACTTTCATTACTTGAGTCTTTTAATGAACTATATAAATAAATTAATTATTGAAAGTTGTAAGTTTAATGTTCGACAATAATGTTTGTTAATGAAATTGTTAACTAACAATATCTGACGTCGTCTATAATGTATTGACCATAAGGTAATACTTTGCTGATTGTAGAATTGATTAGTTGCTTTGATATAACAATTTCAAATAATGTAAACATCTATTAATATTTCGCTAATTGTTGTTTACTTACGATCCTTTGTATTGTTTTCTTTGATGTAGAAATCTTATTATTACATTTGTAATAATTTTGTGTATATTTACGTAAAGGAAGATTCATTCAAGTTTCATAAACAAATAATTTAATTTAATACACTGTAACTTCCGCGTTCTAGAATGTTCTAGAATACAATGCAAGTATTAATACGCGCAAATTGGCGCGAACACAGTCAGTCTTAAGTCCGTTGGGTAGTTGTCAGTCAAAGTGTAGTCATTATGTTGTTAACATGCAGTCTTATTTTTGTCATTATGAAACAAGCAGTCATCAAGAATGATAAACAAATTCATTATCAAGTGAAAAGTGTCACATTTATGGTTTCCATGAAGCCAATAAACCCGACGTCCTAATATAATTTTGTGATGTTTCAATGGCAGGCGAGCAACGGGAACTACGAGACCACTGAACATCTAAAAAAGGTGATGTATTTATGTTTAGTGTTGTGCATAAAAAGCGTCGAGACAGGAAGGTGAATGCAACCCAGCTGCAGCGAACTCTCAGGCGACAACGGTGCGCGCAATTTCAACACAAACAGTCGGAAATGACCTTCGGGAATTTGGCATCTACGCACTTTTTTATTTTGAACGCACTGAGGCCTATGGTATATGTCCCATTGAAACCACGATACCGTTCACCACGCAGAAAGGCGCCGGGTTCTGTTCACAGTTGAGTCAATATTTTGTGTTCATCCGTATAATCGTCGTTGCCCCATCTAGAGAGAATGTGGAACTCTGAACTATCCTGCTTATGTGCAGGTAACATCACGATATCATGGCGGTGGACGAATGGTGTCGGCAGGAGACAGTATTGGCGGTCACAGCTTAGAGCTATAGTGGCGACATACATCGACCTTTTGTTGTGCCCTTCGCTGACGCCAGATGCGTTGCTTCTGGTGAATGATAACCCTCGTTCCTGAAGAGCTACACAGGCGGACGACATGATTGAAGCTGAGGGAACTGAACGAATGGAGTGGCCAGCTTGTTCACCGGACTTAAACCTGCTTGAGCATGTCTGCGATGCTCTTGGCAGACGCATTGCAGCCAAACAAACACCTCCCACAACGTCTGCATAGTTCGATATTGCACTGATGGAAGAATTGCCAAATATCCCTCAAGAATCAGTACCACGCAGGTGTACAACGTTGCTGGCCATCGGAGGTGCTGACACATCATATTACAGGGCAAGGAGAATGATTTTGTCACTGTTATTTTAGCCCCATGGTTCCAAGCTCTAAGTAAACCCTCAAATAAAGAGACACAAAGTATCGCAGTACAGTGTACACTAATTACTGTTGTATCCAATATCTGGATAAAATACGATACCATATGTATACTGTGTATGATATTTCACATGATCCAGTAATTGCTTTGAACAGTGTGTACAAATTCATACGTGACATATATTAAAAGTGATTAGTTTTGAAAAGATTTTGTATGAAAATATATTAAAAACTCACTTATATGCTCGTGCTTCGCAACGGTTATTGAAGGAGGTCCTGTGTGTATCATGGCTTTTTAGGGTTCCGGACCTCAGTCAGTAAAAATGAAATCCTTTTTCGATCGCTCTGTCAATAAATCTGTTGTCCTAACCAACATGTCAAATGTAAGTAAAAGTCATCGTTGGAAACTATGTATCTTCATAAAGTTGTCAAATGTAAGTAAAAATCATAGTCCAAAACAATGTACCTTCATAAAGTATTTGATACAAAAAGTTAAACGTGCCAAAATAAGCAAAAAAAGGTCGTTAATTATTTAATACACAAAGCGAAATCATTAACACTATGTTCAATGTTTGTTGGTATTCGTAGACATAAGATTGCTTAATTCTGTCACAGGCGATCGCTTCATTGTTGTACTACCCAATACTTATTATGCAGCAGCGGTGTTTATTTGTTCTTTGGTGCACTACAGCGCCTCTATCGCTTGTTTGCTGTACTACGTAATCCATACTTCAACAATAACCTCCATCTAAAACAATTTCCCTGAGTCCACTTTTACGAAACGACGTTGCTCCATGCAAATCCGTGAAGTAGTTTAGGAGGTTAGGTGTTTCTAATAGATGAACGGACAGTTACTGAGAACAGTAAAGATTCCGATGTATCTTTATCCGTGATCTGATTTTGATTAAATCATGCCTACATGTTGCTCCAATCTTAGCTCAAATATCCTGTGAAAATAGCATGAAAATGTGTCAGTAGTTTGTTTTTTAATACGTTTGTGAAACTTGTTAGGAATAGGCATATCGTCATGAATGTGATGTAGCTTACATCATACATCAGTCATATTCGTCATTTAAAACATTTATTTCATGATGATTCGTATCTCTGGACAAGGGGCTGAGGCATGGAAAGCTGAAATATAATAAGTATTTCTTTAATGAAGTAGAAATGTCACTGAAAAGAATTATTATTCTTACGGTTGGCTCTCTTTCCGTTAGATACGCCATTGTCGCTCCAAGCGTGAGACTTAAACTTCCATAGCAGTTGTACATATACGTTAGACTGTGATATCAGTATGTAAATATATGGATTAAACACGGCGAGGATTGTATCAGTTTTATATTCGTTGCGTAGAATCATATTTCGTAGAACATAGCAACCAAGAAAACGATTTTCAGTAATATGGTAAATTTGAAAAGTCAAAGAGTAAGTAGTATTTTCAAAGGGTAATAATCCGATCGCTGCCCGAACTTCACACGAATACCCACAGCGCTATCTATTAGTTCTTTGCTGCTTTACACCGCTCTTACCAAGCATGAAATACACCCAAAGCTTCAAATTACGATATCTTTTACTTTTCTGATCTGATTTTGATAAAATGAAGCCAATATGTTGCACTAGGATATTCTCTATTTATCTGTGATATCCCCATGAATGTTCATTTAGTACTTTTGGAAATTACTCTCTACGAATAGACACATGCGATTGATTTCAGAGAAATGTTTAAATTATGATATCTTAGTTTTTCTGATCCCATTTTGTGAAATGAAGCGTTTCTGTAAGCGCAAGCTACCCTTGCGTTTCCTGTGAAAACCACTGAAAATTCGTCTAGCAGTTTTGAAGATTGAAGCTTTAAGTGTGTATACTGTCTGCAAAATTCCTGCGTGTACAATTGGTAGTGTAGAAACAATAAATTGTAACGTTATGCCGAATGCCATAGTTTTGCTCCCTAAACAACTGAAAAGTAGTAAGCGAGAAACTTATTTACTTTCATTATTTTGAATGGTTGTCTGAGAGAAAAAATTTAATAACGATTTGAAATTATGTTTAAAGTTAGTGTTGCAAGTCGCCAAATACTGTCATTCTCATTACTGTATTTATAAAGTCTCGTCGCATTATGAAGCAATTTTTTGCGATTCCTATTGTTCATGATGTTGTATCTCCTGACTATGTGTCGTATGTGGTTCTTACCCCTAGCGAAATTGTTAACTCACGGTAAGGAATATGTGTACCAAGTCTGGTTGAAATCGGTCCAGTGGTTTAGGAAGAAATGTGCAGCAATGTCGTTTAATGCAGCAGTTTTTGGCGCATCTCATTATTTATGACGTCATATCCCATTAAGTATGTGTCGTAGGTGATTCTTACCCCGACAGCGATTGTTGCCTGATATTAAGAAACATGTGTGCCAAGTTTGGTTGAAATCGGTCCAGTAGTTTAGTAGGAGATGTGGAACATACAGACACACACACACACACACACACACACACACACACAATAACATATACATACAGCCTATTTTATAAGAAGTTAGATTATGTACATATTAATTGCAAGTATAACAGTGCAGTGTTAAACTATTCGGTAAAGAACTTTTGTAAATATTTTAAACGTAACAAAAATGTTCAGATGTTTGTTAAGCTTAACTACGGGGTCATCAGTCCCTAAACTTACAAACTACTTATGAACTACCTACAACTAAGGACGGCACAAATATCCATGCCCGAGGGGGGATTCGAACCCCCGACCGTAGTGGCCGTGCAGACCGTGACTGAAGCGCCTCAGTCCCCTTGGCCACCGCGGCCGGCAAACGTAACAATAAACAAGATTCTAGGTAAGAAAGAGTTGTAAAAAGAGATAGAGGATGAGGTGGAAATTGAGATAGAGAGTGGGGAAAAGAAGATGAATGGGGAAAGCGTGATGATGCGCTGACCAGGGAGGAGGTGATGATGCACAGAAAGTGGAGGAGTGAATCAGATGGACAAAGAGACGGGAGAGAGGGTAGAGGAAGATGGTGAGGAAGGGAGGTGACTATGTACGAGAAAAGGGGAACGTGTAGATGGGCAGAAAGACGGGTACAGAGAAAAGGTGAGCAGGGCGTGCAGGTTATATATTCAGATCCCATTCATAAAGCTTAACGAAGTAATGATTAGAAATGTGTGCCTTCTCTTTTCTTTACTTTTCACAGAAACTGTAACAAGACACGGCAACTCGCAGCGCAGTACAAATAGTCTAATATATAAAGCAGAGTGTCCGTATGTGTGTACGTGTTCAATACAAATCTACAGTTTTGTTCCAATCTTTATGAAATTTTTTTCACGTAAGCTTCGATCCATGTGGTTAGTCGCCGTAAGTGTAAGAATCACGTACGATACATACTTCACGAGATATGACGTCATAAACAATGAGATGCGCGAAAAACTTCTGCATTAGCGACAATGCTGCTCATTTTCTCCTAAACCACTGGACCGATTTCAACCAAATTTGGTACACACATTCCTTAGCGTGTGCTATCAATTCCTGCATCACATACAACATACTGTTCAGAAGATATAACGCTATAAACAACAGGAATGGCACAAATCTGCCACATAATGCGGCGAGACTTTATGAATACGCTATATGAAAATGAGAGAACTTAGCGACTTGCAACAAACTTTAAACATAATGTCAAACCTTTATTGAATTTTTTCTCGCTGAGAACCATAGCAAAATAATGAAAGGAAAAAAGTTACTCATTTACTACTTTTCCGCTGTTTATAGAGTAAAACTACGGCATTCGGTATGACGTTACAATTTATAATTTGTGCAATACAAATTGTAGCCGCAGTAAATTTTGCATTCTGTATACTCACATATTGTTGAAGGTACCTTCTAAGTTTTATCGCAGTACGACACGTAGTTCATGAGATATGAGAACAATCATGGAAAACCACCCCATCACGCACCAAGTTTTAATTTATTACTTCTTTACTACTAATTGTATTACCAAGAGATTTTACAGACATACAGCCCTTATACAAATGAATATAGACCTGAAAAATGACAGGAATAAATAGATAAATACCCGGTCAACGCCGGGTTTTCAGCTAGTTATAACATAAAAGTCGACCTACTGCACTAAATGGGCAATGCAGCTCAACAGCATTACAGTTTTACCGAATTTGAAATTTATATAAATTTCAGTTAGCAATGAAACGTGTTGTGGCGTCCAAGGACGACAATTTTGTTCATCGTGCATATGACGTTTGAATAACGAAATAGATTATTCCCCCAAGACAGTACAGTCACAGACAAATATATACAGACGGGAAATCACCGTAAGGGCCCGGTCCTACGCTCCGGGGTGCGGGGAGGGAGGGTTTCCAGCAGTTCCGTAAGATGTCCCATGATGGCGCTGCGGTCAGAAGCAGCTCTTTAAACTGGCCAGAGCAGGTGGCAGGTAGCAGCTGTCCCCACGATCACCTCCCCTCAAACGCCGGCACGCCGGACACAGCCGTGGCCTCGTGGCAGGCGGCACGAGCTCTCCCCTCAGCCTCCCCTCCACGCTACCCTCTGACGTGCGAGAGACATCCTAAGCCAGCGAACGGCCTGACACCTGCTAGCATCTTACGGAACTACGAGGAGAGCGTAGGACATTGGTGTAGGGTAGGCTGCTTCTCTTTATATGTTACTCTGTGGTACAGTGTCGCTTTGCATATTCCGTTAAGCAGTGTTGAGGAAATTGGTCTCGCGGGGATACCTCATACCCGGCGTCCTTTCAGCTGGAAAAGACCTCTCACCTGGCTGCGGCAGGTGTCTGGTGGGGGTCTCTGGAGAGCCGCCCCCTAGTCCTGCCCTAATCCACAGAGTGGCGTGCAGCAGCTGGCGGTGGGACTCGTGCTGCCGCCCTCCCGAGGGATAGCCGCGCCATTAAAAGCGGGCTTTGTTGCCACCGGGTCTGCATGACCGCGCGCCTTCGGGGAGGACCGACCTCTTTAAAATTCACAAATGTCTCCCGAGGATGGCGGCAGACAGATACTGCAACCGAGACACAGAACAAAATGCACCGTAGTGACCACGAATGCCTGAGTGAATAGACTTCATTATGTCCATGGATGTCTACTACTATACAGGGTGAATCTAAATTCGCGCACTCGGGCTTCGCAGTGCGATTCCTCACATGCTAGCAATAAAAAATGTCTTCCGTTCTCTGGGTCCTGCTGTGTGGAGTATGTCTTTGAGCGACATGTTCAATACCATAATAATTATAAATTATTTTTACACTGCTTTAGAACTTTATTATCTCACTATAAGCTTATTTCGGCCTTAGGCAATCATAAAAAAAAAAAAAAAATAAAAAAAAAATAATAAAAAAAAAAGTTCAAATGTTTGTTAAGCTTATGGGACTTAACAACGGGGTCATCAGTCCCTAAACTTACAAACTACTTATCAACTACCTTATACTAAGGACGGCACAAATATCCATGCCCGAGGGGGGATTCGAACCCCCGACCGTAGTGGCCGTGCCGGCCGCGGTGGCCGAGGGGACTGAGGCGCATCAGTCACGGTCTGCACGGCCACTACGGTCGGGGGTTGGACTCCCCCCTCGGGCATGGATATTTGTGCCGTCCTAGTTCGTAAGTAGTTCATAAGTGTAAGTTTAGTGACTGATGACCCCGTAGTTAAGTCCCATAGACTATAAAAACATTTGAACATTTCTTTAAACCATTCGGTAAAGAACTTTTGCAAAGATTTTAAACATAACACTAAAAAAGATTCTAGGTTAGAGAGAGTTGTAAGAGGAGATAGAGGATGAGATAGAAATTGACATAGAGTGTGGGGAGAGCGTGATGATGAGTTGAACAGGTTGGAGGTGATGATGAACAGAAAGTGGAGGGGTGAATTAGATGGCCAAAGAGAAGGAAGAGGGGCAGAGGAAGATGGTGAGGAAGGGAGGTGGCTATGTACAGGAAAAGGGGAACGTGTAGATGGGCAGAAAGACGGGTACAGAGAAAAGGTGAGCAAGGCTTGTAGGTTGTATATCCAGATCCTTTTCATAAAGCATAATGAAGTAATGATTGTAAATGAGTGCCTTCTCGTTCCTTTCCTTTTCACTGAAACTGTAACAAGACACGGCAACTCATGGCGCAGTACAAATAGTCTAATATATAAAGCAGAGTGTCCGTATGTGTTTACGTGTTCAATACAAATCTACAGTTTTGTTCCAATCTTTATGAAATTTTGTGAACGTAAGCTTCAATCCATGTGGACAGTCGCCGTAAGTGTAAGAATAACGAACGATACGTACTTCACGAGATATTGTGTTATAAACAATGAGATGCGCGAAAAACTGTTGCATTTAGCGACAATGCTGCTCATTTTCTCCTAAACCACTCGACCGATTTCAGCCAAATTTGGTACACACATTCCTTACCGTGTGCTATCGATTCCTGCAGGATTAAGAATCACATACAACACATTGTTCAGAAGATATGACGTCATAAACAATAGGAATCGCAAAAATTTGCCACATAATGCGGCGAGACTTTATAAATACGCTATATGAATATGAGAGTACTTAGCGACTTGCAACAAACTTTAAACATAATGTCAAACCTTTATTGAATTTTTTCTCGCTGACAACCATAGCAAAATAATGAAGGGGAAAATGTAACTTATTTACTTCTTTTCCTCTGTTTATAGAGTAAAACTACGGCATTCGGTATGACGTTACAATTTATAATTTGTGCACTACAAATTGTAGCCACAGAAAATTTTGCATTCTGTATGCTCACATATTGTTGAAGGTACCTTCTAAGTTTTATCGCAGTACGACACGTAGTTCAAGAGATATGAGAACAATAATGGAAAACCGCCCCATCACGCACCAAGTTTTAAGTTATTACTTCTTTACTACTAATTGTATTACCAAGAGATTTTACTGACATACACGCCCATCAAAAGCGGGCTTTGTTGCCACCGGGTCTGCATGACCACGCGCCTTCGGGGAGGACCGCCCTCTTTAAAATTCACAAATGTCTCCCGAGGATGGCGGCAGACAGATACTGCGACTGAGACACAGAACAAAATGCACGGTAGTGACCACGAATGCCTGCGGCAGTGCCAACTCGTGTCCTAAGTGAATCGTTGTGTCATATGGACTTTGTTATGTCCATGGATGTCTACTACTATACAGGGTTTCGGGCTTCGCAGTGCGATTCCTCACATGCTAGCACTAAATCAAATGTTCAAATGTTTGTAAATGTATCGGACCAAACTGCGTGCTCATCAGTCTGTAGCTTATAAACTACTTAAACCTAGGTAAACTAACCTAAGGACAACACACACACCCATGCCCAGGGAGGACTCAAACCTCCACGGCGAGCAACCGCGCGCTCCGCAGCGAGACGCTTTAGACCGCTCGGTTACTCCATCGCGGCTGTTAGCACTAAAAAAATGTCTTCCGTTCTCTGGGGCCCGCAGTGTAGAGTATGTCTTTGAGCGACATATTCAATACCATAATAATCATAAATTATTTTTACACTGATTTTAGAACTTTATTATCTCACTATAAGCTTATTTCGACCTTAGGCCACTATCAGGTGATCTGTAAATCCGAGTACTATAGAGGAGTTGTTACATATATTCTTATAACATAATTACAGTGTTTTATAGTGGCAGCCTAGTGGATGCTGCCCCTACAGTCTATGCTAGGCTGCCACTATAAAAAATTGATAAAAAATCTAATAATATAACCAGTGCTGCTGCACATATATACATAAGCAGCAATAGATATGCATAACATCAGCTTCTAAAATTAATTGGGCAGCAAATAAACGACAACAATATCATAAGTAAAGCAAGTAAAACTTTGTAAAAATTTTATGTAATTATGTTATCAGAATATTTGTAACAACTCCTCTATGTTACTCGTATTTTCAGATAACCTGATGATGGCCTAAGACCGAAATAAGCTTATAGTGAGATGATAAAGTTCTATAGTCGTATAAAAATAATTTATGATTATTGTGGTATTGAAAAAAATGTCTGTCACAAAATTTCGTCCTGCGCATATTTCCGGCAGTAAATGGACGTCGAAGATGGGTGTGTGTCCCATACGTCAGTGTGTTTCAGAATTACACTACTACTACGAACTTCTATGGGATGTGAGAGGTGTGAGCACAGAAACCCATCGTCATCCAATGACGCTACAGAGCGTCGAAGTTGCTAGAGGGGATGTCTAGCGACAGGAGCTGGTGCCTGCAACTTGGACTCTCTGGAGCGTAGTTGAATGGCGATTCCGGGCGTGGGTTTCTATGCTCGCTTTGTTCCTCAAGACACCCCCTCCCACATCCCCTAGAAGTTTGCTGTTGCAGTGGTGTAATTCTGAGACACACTGATGTATTGGACACACACCCATCTTAAACTTCGACGTGCATTTACTGTCGGAAATATGCGCAGGACGAAATTTTGTGAGAAACATTTTCTTATTGCTAGCATGTGAGGAATCGCGCTGCGAAGCCGGAATGCGTGAATTTAGTTTCACCCTGTATACCATGGGTGGACACAACGCGTTTCTTGCTGCTCTTGCTTCGATGCATTGCGGCTCTTGTTTTAAGCAAACTATTTTATAATTTGGCCATTCACAGCTTAAATACATTGTTATGAAATTCTAGAAGGCAATACAGGCAATTTATAGATACAGGTGGCGTCTGTTCCGCAAGAACAGACGTCACTTCTGATCCTGCAATTGTTATTCTTTCACATTCACAGAATATATGCCCTTACTCTTACGGGAATTAGTTTGAAAAACTACGAGTCTGAGTGTGGGCAGGGTAACACTGGGAATTTGTGTTTGACGGGAGGCGTGCTTAAGTAGTCCTTTCAGGTGCGGTGATGACTGTGTTTCCATTGGTGTAGTGGTCAGCGCAACTGCCTATAAAGCAGGAGACCCGGGTTCGAGTCCAGGCTGGGTACACGTTTTCAGCTTTGCCCATTCGCAGTTGATGTCATATATTCTGTGAATATGAGAGACAACTAAGCCAGGATACTTTTCTACGAATTATCGTAATCCGTCTTAGCTGTCTTTTATGCCTTTATTAGGTCAAGGTCGGTTTCGCACAATTAAAGGTGCATCTTCAGGTTCCTTAGTACATGAGGTGGAAAGACTTATTGCGACGTCCCAGTATCCATGCTGGGTGCCGGGTTTTATGGGGGCTTTCATCAAAGTTCTTAGTTTATATTTGACACCACTAAGTAGACATCTATATGGTTGAAGTCAACAGTTGGTTAAACCAAGTTGACTGCCTTAAAATTATTATTAAATTGAAGTGTGGGAGCGTGTTGTATCTCCCCTGAATCTGAAGTAAAATGGGTGGTTCCAATTAGGTTCGCGTCATATTGTGACCTTCGGTTCTCACCAAAGACTTGGGCAATACCTAACTCAGGGTAGTAAACGTTTATGGCTCGTTGTCTCTGTTCATAGGGGTGAGTTATGTACGCCAGCTTCTATGCCCTAAACAACTACACAATCTGTTTAAACAAGATCAATAATTAATCTGCAGTTTAGCCAGTTTATCAATCTGCATATGATGACGTGAAAATTAAACTATGAATGACCAACAAAATGGATTCTAAGATAAAGAAGCGATTCACTCACTAAGTAATTCTTTATAGATGGAGTTTATTACTCTTATTAGACATGAAACGCGCAAGTGGTCCTACTTTATACATCGGTAAATAACTAAATATTCCCCCAACTATTGTTCATAAGCGGCACAATAAGTATCACATGCGCTCGAGAGTAAAAGTTCCAAATTATCACTCATAAGTTAGAGTAGTCAATCGAACTTTGCAGTTCGCGATAAAAGTATTTGTTATAAAACACAGTACACGATTGCTGAATTATCACAGTTCCATAGCCCTACTACCGTGAATAGTTTATCACTTTTCAAGCAGGGACTAATTTCTGCAGTCAAAAAAATGTTCAAATGTTTGTACAGCTTATGGGACTTAACTACGGGGTCATCAGTCCCTAAACTTACAAACTACTTATGAACTAGGACGACACAAATATCCATGCCCGAGGGGGGATTCGAACCCCCGACCGTAGTGGCCGTGCAGACCGTGACTGAAGCGCCTCAGTCCCCTCGGCCACCGCGGCCGGCTTTCTGCAGTCCCAGTCCACACATGCCTATCTCTTCAAATCACAAGTTCGTAACGCGGCTTCAGACCGCACAGCGTCACAACCTTTCAACACCACGTCCAAGTTACGAGTCCCTTCCCAAGCGTTCGAAAGCGTGCTCTCTCTGCTTACAAAATTGTATCCTTCCGCGCATTTTAACACCTTATCTTTAAAATATAATTTCCCTTCCAATACATTACACATTTGAATATCACAGAAATGCTTTGATCATCTCCCTACAAATGATGTTTACATTTAACAAACAAATACATATTTAACAATACTAAGATTGGTTGAGACTGAAGCTCTTTGCTCAGGTAGCTATTAAGCATGGCGTCTCACTGTTCAAATATACTGCCGCCGTCGAAATATAGTTACACAATTAACACTAAATTTATCATGGCTTTTTACGCAAATATATTCAGTTCTTGTCCACAAATACATACAATTGTTTGTTTATAAATTATCTGCTGCATATCTACTATTTTTAGTCGGCCATGAAATATTTAAATGACAGTCTTCAACATAAAAAATGAACGTTACTAAATATATTAAATATAATAAAATACATATATAAATGGAATTGGCTTCGCTGGATTCACGTTTTGTGTTTCTGTGGTGGAATCTATGTTCTGACACAGGAATATTCTTACCTCCACAAAAAGCAGAACAATAGAGTAAAACAAAGTTTATTGAAAGAATACGGAAATAACGTTGTATGTTTTTGAAGATAGGTAGCGTGGTACAATGCTGCCCATTTGCTTATTAATTTGTTACTGATAAACACTATGTATCAATAATTGTAAATATAAGTCTTATAATATTATTACTGTGGTACTGAAATTTGTCGGCTTTTTATCTGTAAGGGATATTGAAATTGTAATTACAGCGTTTGAGTCTCTTAAGTCTCCTGAATCCCTTCATAGAATTATATTTGCCGTATGAACATTTCCTGACTTTATATGGGTTTTTAGAATAATGTGTGTGACTATATTGTATTTCAGTTGCATTCAAGAGCGTTGCTTTCGGTTTCCGGCCACATTGGGAAAAACCTGAATACCTACTTTTGTATCCCATCCTCGTCGCCACTTTTGTGTCCCAACTTCGTCGCCGCTTTTGTGTCCCAGCCTCGTCGTAGGTGTCGGTGGCCGAGTGGATGAGACCGACACAGGAATAAGATAGCACGCTGGTGCAGGTACGGAGGGGAGCAGCCAGAAACTATAAACACTAGAGTAAATTAGAAAGAGATATATATTGCACAGAATGTAACAATACTTAACTTTTACATAGTACTGCAGAATGTTGATACATAGTTGTTAGAGGCCTGCCTAGTGCCTGTACGATAGCAAAGTCTTCACTGGTGCCTATCTGATTACGAAGGTCCTAACTGGTTGCTAACTCAGTCCCAAGTGGCCGGTGTCTTTCCGTGGTGGCCACGAGCGGGGTTGCAGCAGAGGGCGCTCGTGGCTGTCGTGAGAACGCCGCGCCGTGTGTGCATGGCGGCGCGCGGCGAAAGTAGGTGGCGCGCACTTTGGACTTGTGCGATACCACACCTACTGTATCCCATTCACTAGGTACAAACTGTAGCCAGCTGGCTGGGGATCCCAACACCCTGGAAAACCTGCCTTTCACATGGAAACAATCAGATTCCTCATGTACAGATACAATCAGCTACAGATGTAAAAGGCAGGTTTTCCAGGGTGTTGGGATCCCCAGCCAGCTGGCTACAGTTTGTACCTAGTGAATGGGATACAGTAGGTATTCAGGTTTTCCCCAATATGGCCGGAAACCGAAAGCAACGCTCTTGAATGAGCGAGGGCGGCTAACCCAGAATGCAACTGAAATACAATATAGCCACACACATTATTCTAAAAACCCCCCAATGCTAAATTTACGAATCCTTATGTCTAAAAATATGCACCAACTGATGACTTGTTTCAGTCAAGGTATGAAAGAAATTCCTTTACTCCCCAATTCTTATCGATAACTCCTCATTAGTTACGCGATCTACCCACCTACACTTCAACTTTCTTCTGTAGCAACACATTTAAAAGCCTCTATCCTCTTCGTATCCGCACTGTTTGTCGTCCATGTTTGAAAGACAATAAATTAAATTTTACCTCTCAGTGGAACAGGACTTTAATTTTACTGAGGTACTGCGTAATAACTTACCACATTCCTGTACCCAGTGAGGTCTCTTAGGAGTGACTATTTTTTTTTTTTTTTTTTTTTTTTTGCTACTTACAGGAGTGGTTATTCATTTCTTTCTAATTACAGTTATGGACCTCTTACATGTCTTGGATTGAAAAATGCACTGCTTTCTGATATCCAAGTCTACATGTCATGGTAGATTAGTTCCACCCGCATAGCCACCGTTTTAGGGTACCAAATATTGCAAATCAATACTAGCGCATAAAAAAGGTGGATTAAATTGTCTGTTCAGAATTTTAAAACAGGCCGTAAGACAGTAAGTGTAAGAATATAACCCTCGTTTCTATGATCCTCAGGCTCTTTCGTGGCCAGAGAGATCCCTAGACGTGTTCACTGATAGAACATGTGTGGGACATGATCAAAAGTCAATACTTCACAGTGTGGGTTAGCTCTTCTCAGGGGAAGATAAACAGCTGAATCAGATGTATCCAGGCCGCAGTTGGTCCAACTATATAGCCTATTACCTAGTTGTATGTAAATTTGAGTAAGTTTTGTAATAACAGAATGACATCGCATATCCTCTCAACCTCTTAGTTCTGTTGACATAAAAGTTTTCTTAGTTCTGCTTCCAGTCTCGGTGTTTCACTTCTGTCGTACATTAACATACAAGGTGGAAACCCGGCGTTGCCCAGGTTATTATTTTCTCAATATTCTTCTATCCCATCTCCGCAACTCTGCCTTTGTTCATTTCCTCGTCTCTGCCCTCTTTGTTCGCCTTATCCTTCCCCTCTCTTCATCCTCTGTTCAATAGCGCCTCCTCAGTTCATTTCGTCTTCCCCTCTTTTCTTCTTCTTCTGCCTTTTCCCACTTACGCAGGGTCGGCGTGTTTGACTGTTGGAATTGCTGTGGTTAGTTTTGAGGGGTGACCGGATGCACTTCGTGTGTCATCCCTTCCTCCTATTCTATGCAAAATCACACGCTTCTCTCAAATTTTGTGGTGAACAATTAACGCAGTGTAAAATATTTTGCAATGTATCATCTGCCGTGCACATACGTGCTTGCTGAAGGTCAAGTATCATCTTGCTCAGCATAAAAATACAGATTTTGGTGACGTCCTTAAGTAAAGTTCCCTCTGCCATTCACCATATGAAATTTTATGTATACGGTGATCTTACTTTTGATTCGAAGGTCAAGTGTGCTAATTTTCATTAAGGTCAGAACAAAACTGTCTATTTTATCAAGGTCCGTATGTAATGTACCCCCTCCATGTATCATACGAAATTCAATATACGTAGACAGTGACCTTGACTGTGGGCGTCCCTTTAGTTACTTGTAAATGGAATTTTACTGCTTTTGTGTTAAATTAATTGATCTGCCTGCGATTTGTAGCACTATTTTATTAAGCACTGAATATGAAGGGAATTTATAATTATTAAGCTACCTGCCTATCTTGTTGATGATCCGCTGCAAATAAGTGACAAAAATACACTTGCATTAAATGAGAATGATGAGAGGGTTGCTGAAGTACTTTATATAGTATAGATATTTATTAGTGTAAGATACCGAGAAGAGGTTATATATATTCTTACAACATTGAGGACGTTTGAAGTTCGACAAAAGTTAAAGTTTGGAAGCGGGGGATACCGTATAATTGTAATACTGAGACAGGTCAGCCACGCTACGGAATTAGCGAGTTCTATAAACCAATTACCATTGATACCACAACAAATTGGTAGCGTCGTAGGCTTTGTGAACGGCAGAAAAGGATTTTGTAGCTCAGTTACTGCATTACATTACCAGTGGGTGGTGAGCATATGAGAAGCTGAATCGTGTTGATGGTGATGACAAGGAAGTCGGTTGAGCCGAAGACTTAAAAAAACGTATCGAAAAAAGATACAATCCCGACGCAGATCCAGAGGGCACACCGCTGCACTGACGATAAATAGAGCCACTAGTGCCGGTGTAGCTCGTTGTCAAGTTAAGGCCTCGCAGTTCTGCCGTAGACCACTAGATCAGTTTGTACACCTGAGCAGTAAGGCTCCAAGGATACAACGAATGTCTCAGAGAGGGGGTTCAGACACAGAAAATGTAACTTGGCGTGACGAAAACAGATTCGACAAATCAAAAAAAGCAGCTGGTCCCCAGTGCGGGTCCAGGGCTCCAGACAGGCGCACCTGAATCTCCCAACTTTAGCTAGTACTCAACCACGTAGACACCTGACGGTTCTCGTGTACCATCATCATCATCATCATCATCATTAGAGACTGATTAAGTCCTTCAGCGTTTAGTCTGGAGCATAGCACCTCTAATAAAATTCCTCCATGATCCCCTATTCACGAAACAATAAAGGAGGTAGATGAGTTTTGTTACTTGGGCAGTAAAATAACAAATGATGGTCGCAGTACAGAGGTTATAAAATGCAGAATTGCAATGGGTAGAAAAGCGTTCTTGAGAAAGAGAAATTTGTTAACATCTAATATTGATTTATGCCTAAGGAAGTCCTTTCTAAAGGCATTTGTGTGGAGTGTTGCCTTGTATGGGAATGAAACATGCTCGATGAACAGTGCGGACGGGAAGAGGATTGAGGCTTTTGAGATGTGGTGCTACAGAAAAATGCTGAAGGTTAGGTGGGTGGATCACGGAACTAATGAGGAGTACTGAACAGAATTGGGGAGAAAAGGAATTTTTGGCACACGTTGACTAAAAGAAGGGATCGATTGGTAGGACACATCAAGGAATTGTGAATTTAGCGTTGGAGGGCAGTGTGTGGGGTAAAAACCGCAGAGGTAGGCCAAGAGATTGATACAGAAAGCAGATTCAGAAAGATGTAGGTTGCCGTTCTTATGTGGAGTTGAAGAGGCTTGCTCAGGATAGGGTATTGTGGAGAGATGCATCAAACCAGTCTTCGGACTGAAGACCACAACAACAACATTCCCTGTTCAATGCTAACAGTGATGCCTCGTCTGATTTTATGCCTTTTATTTCAAAATCATTCTGCACCGAATCTAAGTACATTCTTCTTGGTCTTCGTCGGCTCCTTGTATCAACTGCTGCCGAGCTCATGAAACTCTTAGGTAATGTTGCTTCTCCCATGCGTGTAACATGGCCCCACCATCTCAGCCTGTTCGCTCTGCTTCATCTGTGGTGTTTATTCCCAGATTTTCTTTGATTTCCGCATTATGGACATCCTCCTGCCATTGTTGGCATCTATTAGTACCTGCAATCATTCTTGCTAGTTTCATACATGTAACTTCTATATTGTAAATAAGTTAACCTGTGTCAACCCAACTTTCACTCCAATACTTCGACTGAAAGATGGAGCGGTGCAGTGGTAACTTAGTCTTGGTACTTACTTCCTGATTGCAGAAGAGAGTAGATCTTAGCGGAGCAGTCACTGCATTAGGTTTGCTACACCTCGAGTCCATTTCTATCACTATCTTGCCATTCTGTGAGAAAATACATCCCAGGTACTTGAGACTGCACAATTAAAGGAATTTCCTAAGGCTGCCACACTCTGTGGTGCCCTCCTAGACACGACCGAACGCTGCCGCTCCTTCTCTGTCCCCGAAATTCCGCCCCTCATCTCACTGGTCATTTCTAGCGGTTTAAATTTGTGCAGCAGCGAGTAAGATGCGTTGATATTGTTTTGAGCGGAACTCCCGCATGGATACATGCGTCTGGCGAATCATACCCCTTCCCACCGTCCTCGCAAAGGAAAATGGTCCACCTCCAGAAATTTTGCTTCCCACGGGAAGGAGTGGCTGTCGTCGCCGCGGCTTCTACGAAACCGAGGCCGTGCCATCTCAAGCGTAGCTAACTCTCGAACGCATACGAGCGCTCTTTCTTGTGGAACCGTAGCACTGACAATAACTCTCCCAGAAGTCGTGCGTATCGAGAAAACTCTTCTGGGTGGGCCCTGCCGCTGGTCAAGGATATTCACATGGCGCCTCGTGGCGTTGCTAACCTCGCCCTGGGTTTCTGCAGGCTGAGTGGTGGCAGAGTGCCAGAGTTCCGTTACAGTTCCACTCGTCTTCTCTTTTTCACAGAGCAAATGATTCCAGCCATCCATAATTTCACAAGCAATACTTATTCCCACCACCAAATAAGTTTGCAGAACGTGATCCTTATTAAAAGTACACATTATTATTCATACAGACACGGAGGGCTTAATCGTCATTACGGATCAAATAAAGTCAAGGTGTAGTGTTGCTTTTTGTAATTTTAGGTTTGGTGTTGTAAAGATTTCGATTAAATACCGCTTATAGAATTGAATGAATTTCGAAATATCTACAGGAATTAAACTTTTTTTAAACATGGTGTCAAACCAGAGCAAGGATAGTATCGGCGTTAAAAATAGCGGTAGTCATTGTTGAAGCTGAGACAACACCTGAAAGCACCACTACAAAAGAATGTCGGCGAATAGTTACCATTACATGCAGGATGAGGCGTGGATCAGCTGTAGACATTTTGTGCTGGAATAGGGAATGAAATCCGAAGTAAGAGTGATGTCAGGGGTGCCACAGGCAAGTGTCGTGGGTCCGTTGCCGTTCACGATATATATAAATGACCTTGCGGATAACATCGGAAGTTCACTGAGGCTTTTTGCGGATGATGATGTAGTATATAGAGGTTGTATTGAAAATTGTATTGAAGTGCAGGAGAATCTGCATCGAATTGACGCATGGTGCAGGGAATGACAATTGACTCTCAATGTAGAGAAGTGTAATGTGCTGCGAATACATAGAAAGAACGATCCTGAATCATTTAGCTACACTATAGCAGGTCAGCAAATGGAAGGAGTTAATTCCATAAATTATCTGGGAGTAGGCAGTAGAAGTAATTTCAAATGGAATGTCCATATTAAATCATTCGGTGGTAAAACTTAGATTCATTGGAAGAATCCTAAGGAAATGCAGTCCAAAAACAAAGGAAGTAGGTTACAGTAAACCTTGAATACTGCTCACCGGTGTGGGATCCGAACCAGATGGGGGTGATAGAGGAAGCAGAAATGATCCAGCGGAGAGCAGCGCGCTTCGTTACAGGATAATTTGGTAATCGAGAAAGCGTTACGAAGATGGTCGATAAACGCCAGAGGATGACTCTGCAGGAGAGACGCTCTGTCGCTCGGTACGGGCTTTTGTCGAAGTTTCGAGAACATACCTTTACCGAGGAGTCTGGCAGTATATAGTTCCCTCCTACGTATATCTCGCGAAGAGATCATGAGGATAAGAGAGATTATAGCCCACACAGAGGCATACCGACAATCATTCTTTCCGCGAACAATACGTGACTGGAATAGGAGGGAGAACCAATAGTGGTACTCAAGGCACCATCCGCCGCACACCATCGGGTGGCTTGCGCAGTATGGATGTAGATGTAGAACTATCCGCCGTAAATCGATGCTTGGTGATCTCACGTTTCGCGTAATAAGTTCTCACGGTACTGTTAAGTTACTGACACAATAGGGAAATAACATCGCAAAATATCGGTCTTCGCTGAATAAAAACATTAAATGCAGGTTCTGAAAATCGAATCAGTATAAATTAACTGTAGGAGAACCAAACTTACGCAATCGCGAAACGAATCTTAATAATGACCAAGCAGCTCTTTACGATTGACTGCAGATTGCTGAAAATAATTAATAAAAAATATTGGGGATAGGAAGGCATTTTGAATTTTAAAAAAAAGTTTGATATCAGACTGGGGGTTTATTACAATAAGAATGGATAAAGGAAGCTCACACTTACATTTTAGTAGCAGAGAATATGAAGAGGCGTCCGATCAGTACTAGAGTTCAGAACAGAAAGACTAAGAGCGCTTCCGTTCTCTCTCCAGGCCGGATGAAAAAAATGATAATGCAAAATAAAAAAGTGAGAGGTACAGATTGAAGGGAGAACGGATACGCAAGCGACAAACGTCCCAGATATAATTTTAGTAAATATATTTCAACCATCGTCTTGCATTGAAACTTAAGTTTGCAAAGTTTCATCAAGATCGAAATAAAACAGTAGATTGTAACGAGACCTCCCCTACGCAACCTACGCGTCATAACTTTCTGAACTGTATGTTGTACGTGGTTCTTACTCCTCCAGCAATTGTTATCTCACGGTGAGGAATGTGTGCAAAAAAATGTTCAAATGTCTGTAAATCTATCGGGCCAAACTGCGCGGTCATCAGTCCGTAGCTTACAAACTACTTAAACCTAGCTAAACTAACCTACTGACAACACACACACCCATGCCCCAGGGAGGACTCGGACCTTTACGGCGAGCAACCGCGCGCTCCGCAGCGAGACGCTTTAGACCGCTCGGCTACTCCACCGCGGCAAAATGTGTGCAACAATTTGAAATCTGTTTGATGGTTTAGGAGGAGATGTTGAGCATTGTCGCGTGATGAGGCAGATTTTCGCTCATTGCATTGTTTAGGATGTTATGTCTCCTTATCCTTACACCCACAGCAATTTTTCTCTTGGTTTGAAGGTCAAGTGTGCTAAATTTCATCACGACTAGTACAAAAATGTAGATCTGTATGCAATATATGCACAAACCAACTAAATCACAAACTCTGCTTTACATTTAAACAAGATGTACACAGAATTTTCACTAAAATTCATTAATTTACATTGGTGATGTCTATTTATATGGACTTGAATGAAAAAACGTACACAGAAAATATACACTGAGGTGTCAGAAATCGTGAGACACCACCTAATATCGCGTCCCAGCAAAGACTGAGAAAGTCTTTAGAAATCCTCAGAAGGAATATTGAGTCCATTTGCCTCTGTTGCCGTCCATAAATGATGGTATACGATTGTATGACCTAACTTCCTGATTTGGTTGCCAGACGCCTCAGATTTGTGGGAGTGGGATGACCTCTAGATTGTTACAGTAGAACCCCTCTAGTCCGACCTTGGATGGTCCGTCACTCCGGTTAGTCTGACCATGCTCAGGCTCGCGAACCTACGCCGATTTGTCACTGACTGGACGCATGTCGGGCCATTGTTACGGTGTCTGTTACTGTGCACATTGTTATACTCTACGTTATTGTGCAGTTTTAATCTTTCTTGGTCTTAAAAAAACGTCGTTGTTTGCTTTATTCAGTGTTCTCTACAGTTCTTATTAGATTAATTGCGTGTACAATTATGTGTTTTTCAACATGTCTGGATTCAAATGTAAACACGTAACACTTTCACTAATTGAAAAATTAAAATTAGCAGTGCTACAAAGAGTGGACAAAGGATAATCTCTCAAAAAATTGCAAAGGAACTGAATGTAGGTGTTACGACAATTAAGGATTGGAGGAAGAATCGGAAAGACAGTGAATCCTATATAGTTACGATTGATGCTGAAGAATTGCAAAACATTAAAAAAGCCGAAACTTGAATTACTTTATAATGCATTGTGGAAGTGGTTTTGTCACGAAAGAAGGAAAGGAACTCTAATATCCGGGCCAATTCTTAAAGAAGAAGCGATAGTTTTGCACAAAAAACTGGAAGCCGAAAGTAAATTTGCTGCCAGCGAAGGCTGGATTGGTCGTTGGAGAACTCATCATGGTGTTCGATTTGTTTCTATTTCCGGTGAAAAACTATTCGCCAATGCCGCAGCTACCTAAGGAGTTTCCTGTTAAGTTTCAAGAATTTGTTGAAGAAAATGAACTGTTACCCCGACAAGTGTCAACATCGTTTTCCCTTTTAGAACCAATACACACTGTACTGTGTGCAAACGTTTTTTTTATAATATATTTTTAACACTGTGTGAAAACATCTCTTTATATTACTGTAGACGTCTTTTAGTTGTTAAATCGTTCAGTTTTTGTACTAAATGTTTTTTTTATATTTTTGCAATAAACATTAGATTTTTCGGATAATCAGACTTTTTTTTCGTTCCGACCATGGTCCCGGTCCCGAAGGTGAAGGATTAGAGGGATTCTACTGTACATAATTGTCCGATGGGATTAAGTGATTTGGTTGGCAGGATTATTCGCTTGAATCGTCCAAATGTCCTCGAAAATAATTACGAACAATAGTGGCCCGGTCTTACGGCACATTTTCAATCAAAAAGAAATTAATCATTGTTTTGGATCATGAAGTCCCTCAGTTTTATAATCCGACGTATTGTCGGCCAGGAGTGCAACTGTCTAGAAATTATAGCTTCGCGAGACATACGATTAATATGCTCATAAACTAACACTCAATGTTGTATTTATTAGACACGTGACTAGTTTCGACTTAGTACGTCGCCATTTTTAAGAATTTGCAACAAGTATTACAAAATCAACGTTGTTGTCATCTCATTTTTGAAATCCAGTTTATGAAAAATAACCAGAATTACTGCATGTAAACAAGCTGTTGTAAATTAATTTTGCTCAGCTAAACTGCTGAGCTAACCTAGTGTTATTTGATATAGTATGGTTGTTGTAGTTTCTAGATTGTAACCTTATTCCACCGCAGGTAGAATTTGTCGAATTCTGCGACATTAAAGAAACATTGTGCCAATTTTGCCTATCTGAAAGCGAGTAAATTATGCAAAATTGATGTAATTTTCTCTTTAATGTCATGGAATTCGACAAATTCTACCTACAGTGGAATAAGATTACAATCTGGAAACTATAACTAAAATTCACTACGCCTGTCCGTCTTTTTTGGAGTATTGCTGCCCAGTGTGGGATCCTTATCTGGTGGGTGTGACGGAGGACATTGAAAAGAGTCCAAAGAAAGGCAGCTTGTTTTTATTGTCGTGATACAGGGGAGACAGCGTCACGGAAATTATATAGGATCTTGCATGGAAATCATTACAACAACGGAGTTTATCGCTGTGGTATGAGCTACTTATGAAACTTCAATCGCCAACATTCTCCTCCTAATGCGAAAAGATATTGTTGACTCCCACTTACATAGGTAGAAATGATCATCAGAATAAAATACGAGTCAGGAGTTCTTTCTTCCCGCGCGCTATTCGAGAATGGAGTGGAAGATAAACAGTATAACGGTGGTTCAATGAACCCACTGCCAGGCACTTAAATGTGACTTGCAGAGTATCCCATGAAGATGTAGATAAGGAGGGAGGCTTGTGGAACAAGTTAAGTAGTCACTGAAAACTGACCAATCTTAATACTTTTGGGTGTGCAGATGCATATTGAATAGTATTTCCTGCAAGGATTAGACTTTCTTTTTAATTCCAATACATACATTTAAATTTTACAGGTTACATTGAAGTAACTAACCTTGCTTGAAATTCAAAAAGAAAAAAAAAAGACTTCATAAATTTCATTATTTGTTAGCCATCTAAGGTCATTCACTGAAGTTTGAAGGTGGCCACAGCACCTCTTCCATTTCCCCAGCTAAGACTACAAGAATGAACCCAAAGCGATCAAGAATTGCTTATTTAAAGTTCATTATTTCCAAACTGCTGTTTGGCTCTAGCTCTACAAACACTTGAACATTTGATTTGAACAGACAAAATAAAATACATAAATTGAAAATAAAAATGTCTGATGGTATGCAGCGTAGTGCCAGGAATGCATATTTTTCAGATTAATGTAGTACTAGAGGACCCGTACGAATACTTCGCGCAGTTAGTGTAATGGCAAAAGATTTGCAAAAATTGGAAGTAAAGTTGAATGTTCACGCATAGCTTTCTTCAGAATCAATCACTGCAAGTGTTTAAAATCGAAAATGAAAGTGCTTGACCGCTGAGTAATGGCAGGTCAAAAAGAACTGCGTACTTTAATTAGAACCGAAGATATCGTAAAACAAACCGATTAAAATATTCAGTGCAAGGATAGAAGGAACCGCGTTTGAATAAAAATAAAGGACAGAGAGACTTAATTGTAATACCTGATGACAAATCTGCGAATGAATAACTTTCGTTTAAAGCGAAAATGAAGGAAATCGGACGTATAGAACAACCTGACCGACTGACTTTAGTTTACAGCAAGGATATCCCCATAAGAAATATACAGGAGGAAATCGCATTTGAGTATAGAAAACGGAAGGCGAGAGTTATGTAAATTCTGAACCTTGTGACAAATCTGAGGATGAATACCTTTCGTTTAAAACAAAAATGGAGGATATCTGCCGGATAGTTTGGTCTGACCGACTGACTTTAATTTTCGTAGATTATTTTAACATATAAGATGAAACGTAACCTTCTCTTCGGTAAATGCATTTAGGAAATTTTTAATGAATTGTTTTGACCACTTCTAATTATTTTGCGAATCCACAATTTGCATCCTGGATATTAAATACTTTTGTATACCTGACGTCGAACCACCGACCGTAGTGGCCGTGCAGGCTGTGACTGGCGCTCGGCCACCGCGGCCGGCACACGAACAAGACTTAAAAACTTAATTAAGGTGGCATTGCAATGTAATAGGCATCTTTAGCTTCTTATGTGCAAAAGATGCCCATTTTTAGATGCCCATCTGCTTCTATTCTATTGGTAGGTGTACTTTGTTTTGAAGGGGATCCAGAGCGTCTGTATCTTTCCCCAAATAAAAACTTAAGTCTGAGAAAGGCCGTCTTGAAATCTTTAGCAAAAAAAAAAAAAAAAAAAAAAAAAAAAAAAAAAAAAAAAAAATCGAACTGAGAATAGTAGTACGACTTGCAAGAATAAAGTTGCGGATAAAACTGAAAATAAAAGGTAAGTAATAAAATAATACCTGAAGACAGAACGTTGAAATGTAAAAATCACACATTCCAGGATTTTTGGCTTAAATGACGAGAAAGGAATTACAGAATATTGAGCTCATCTTTTGACATTGTAAGAGTACACCTGTAGCTGTATCTTACAGTTTGATTTAACGTAATGTATATATTGTCTTAAATTTGTTTATTTCATCTATTTTTCATTTCTTGTATGCTAGATATATTTCATATGTAACGACATTTCCTATATTGATTCATTTAGTGTAAACATGTACTGTATGTGTAAACCCGCATGAATGCACGGACATTCTTATGCTGTAAGTTGGCAATGCGCCAGAGAAAATGTTGAACCTGTTGTAAAGACTGTCCTTTGTACAGAAGTAGTAGCTGTGAGTGTCGCGCTGCTGAAGCAGTCGCCGATAGTAAACACATAAATGCTTTGTTGATGGTGCAGAGGCACGGTAGGCGCAGTGTGGCGCGAGTTTAATGCAATTGCAATAAGCCTGAGAGGCGTACTGTTTAATGTATTGAAGGAAGTGCGAAATAAGTTTATTTATACTCGAAAGTGATCAGTGTAATCTTTTTCCATGTGTGCAAGAAAAGCCGGCCGCGGTGGCCGGGGTGACTGAGGCGCTCCAGCCACGGTCAGCACGGCCACTACGGTCGGGGGTTCGAATCCCCCCTTGGGCATGGATATTTGTGCCGTCCTAGTTCGTAAGTAGTTCATAAGTAGTTTGTAAGTTTAGGGACTGATGACCCCGTAGTTAAGTCCCGTAAGCTTAACAAACATTTGAACATTTTTTGTGCAAGAAAAGTAATTGTTTGGTATCAAGTCTATTGTCACCGAGAGTGATCGTTGTTGTAGTAAGAGTACCTCTTGTAATCATATCTGTCTTGTTTGGACTTCACGACGAAAGCAGATGAGTACTTTTGTAACATTTTATTTTGTATGCATGTAAATGTAGTGTTAACCCAATCGGAACTTTGGTTCAATTATATATGATTTATTTTGAAACCAGTCTTAATTTTGTAAGTAGTTGTAGTCACCCCATTATCACCATTATTAGATTATTTTGATTATGCAAGCTTGTACATTGACTAACAAGTTCAATCATTTTCAAAGCAATTACGATCAGTTTTAAAGAAATTGCTAGACGAGTTAAAGAATTGCTGAACGTGCTACAACCAGAGAGACTAGTAATTAAAGTGCAGTGCTGTTCTAAGTTATGCAACCAATTATTAAGCCAAAGATTTTAACTTGCTAGAGAGTTTGCACGTAAAGTAGAGTTGGTTTCATTTATATAGAAAGTAACCAGGCTAACAGTATTCAAAGTATTATAGTAGTTTTACCAGACTTGACGAAAGTAATTTTTATGAAATACATTAAATGCCAGACTCTGCTCAGCCAGTTACACGCGTTAGCTACCCAAGCTCTGAAAACCAATTAATCAAAAATAATTCACGTACGGTTTTATAAGGAACTTGAATGCTTTAAACAATATTATCAAAATTATTGGGAACTTTGACATTAGTATTTGTGAAGCTCATTGCACCACGGAGTTTCACTGTACTGAGCTATTATCATTGCAATCAGAGTCTATCTGCTATTACGATTTTGATTATAACACGAACACGCCAGCACCACTACATGAATTCTGACACATTTATTAGTGAAGTTGTGCTGTTCGTGAATCGTAATAGGTGCTAGTTGGAGGCTGTTTCAACTTAATTAATATCTTTTTTTTTGTTCAAAATTTTAACTTTCACTGCGAAAGTGTTGTTGCGACCCATTAGTTGTGATTTGCTGCAACATTCAATAACGAAATTTTTATTACTAGAGTATATTATTACGCTTTCTAAATTTTGAGATTATTTGACGACCTCCAACAGGCAATTTTCTTACAACAGAACGGTAAAAAATTTTTCATAGACCGCAGAGCCATACTAAATATACAAAAACAGAAGACAAGGGCCGGCCGCGGTGGCCGGGGAGACTGAGGCGCTTCAGTCACGGTCTGCACGGCCACTACGGTCGGGGGTTCGAATCCTCCCTCGGGCATGGATATTTGTGCCGTCCTTAGTTGTAGGTAGTTCATAAGTAGTTTGTAAGTTTAGGGACTGATAACCCCGTAGTTAAGTCCCTTAAGCTTAACAAACATTTGAACATTTAGAAGACAAGGGAATAAACTGCTGCACAGCGTAGCACAACGATAAGACAGCAATGCAAGTAGGTTTGCCGTAGCGTGTTTGTGTTGGCTTTAGCTTGACTTGGCTGGGAGTCTGTTGACAATGAGCGGAAGTCTGCTCGCCTGTCTCTCAAGCAAGCTAGGGTAGGTTGAAAGCGGAATACGGGGAGCTTTGCCCTGATGACGCTACTTCCACTAACGCCCCTTCTCTTCCCTTATCCTTAGCCAAAACAAGTTTTTAGACCCAAAGACAAAGTGCGAGGTGTCGAAACTGCTAACCGCAGATGCAGACAACGCATGGAAGACGCCACGGCTAATTTATGGAAGGCATTTCCATCTCCAGTATTTTGTTGGCGAAGGGGGAGAACTGGGTTGTGTAGTTTGCTCATCATAATATACGCAGTCTTTCTTTTTTTGTGGATGGTGACATATTAAACCTCATTAACCAAGTTAGGAGTTCGAATAACATAGCTACTAGAACTTGAAAACAGAGGGCACGCTTTGAAACATTCTCCCACTGCAGTCAACAAATGGGGGACTCGGTCGTAAAACATGGTAACTAACAAAACACAAAGTTCTGGGAAACGGACTGATAAATTTTGAATAAAATATTAAGTACTTTGCTCTAACAAACGTCACATAATTGTGTTACCCAAGTAATCTTGTTGAATTGAAAAGTATAATTTTCTCTAGTTACTCTTCATAACTTTCTTTTTGTGCATATAAGAATTAAAAACAAAGAATGGACACCCGAAGAACCACATTTTTCATCCATTAATTGGAGTCTGTTACATTGGTATGTGACATATACCATGTTTTACAACAAATAATGTAGCAGTTAAGTTTGTCCGCCGTCTTAATCAGATTTGGAATGCTATTTCTTCGTAAAAATATGGTTTAAGTCGACACTTTTACTGTTAAAGCATTGAATTAATACTCACTAAAAAGTATGTACTTTCAAACAATATACTTTCTTGAATAAATAGTAATAAATACTTATCACATTATATTTGAAAATTAATTTTTAACGGCTGATTTGCACTGTTTTAACATGTTATACATCACGGCAAAACCGTCTGACGTATTACTCCTGTTTTAAGTGACATAAAACATTAGCTCTACAATACGAACACTTCTCCAAAACTTAGCATAATGGAGGAGGCAGGCTTCACTTTTTCAGTGTAAGGGCGTCTCCCTGTATTCTAACCTCCTTGGTTACCACATAATAGAACCTTACCATGTTAGTTACAGAGCAATAAAGTGTCATAGTAACTATGCTGGAAATAAAATAAACCAAATGTTGCATTGCCAGTTGTTTTATTGCTAGTTTTTAGGTACGAGTACTTGTATTTTGTTATGTGCATTACCAAGACCGCTTTGTTGAAACTAAATTATTTCAATTCATTACCAGTTTCAGAACAACTTGCTGGCATCCTCACTTGCTCACTACAATGTGCATTTAACATAAATAAATAAATTAACCAGCTTAGGATGATGTAGAAAGAACACTTTCTCCATATAAATAATAACACATCATTAAAGTAGTTACCACTTCATCGTCGTCGAATATGCAGAATGCCCTCCTCCTACATAATTCTAAGCAGGTTAGTTTATTTACCTAAGTTGTATGCACACTGTAGAGAGCATCTGAGAATGGCAACAAGTTCCGCTGAAACTGGTAGTGAATTGAAATAAGAGTATCAATAATGCGGTCTTGGCACTCCACGTAACAACTCATACCAGATCGCCCCAAAATCTGTAAACTTTATATTTAATGCCGAGAAACCCAGCTTGTGTAATAACCGTAATATGCCATTACAATAAAGTTTGAGGCTGATATTATCGCGCAATTTTCCCTCTTACTGGTATCGGTTTGTCATGAAGCAGTGTAAGATACGAGACAGATTTTTCCAGAAGACCTGTAAGAGGACGAACTTTCAGCTTCAATGGTATTTCTTCACCCAAACGGAAATGTGTTATCAACAAGTAGAGTTTTGTGTCCCGACTTCGTCGCCACTTTTGTATCCCAATCCTCGTCGCCACTTTTGTATCCCATCCTCGTCGCCACTTTTGTGTCCCGACTTCGTCGCCGCTTTTGTGTCCCAGCCTCGTCGTAGGTGTCGGTGGCCGAGTGGAATAAGACCTACACGCTGGTGCAGGTACGGAGGGGAGCAGCCAGAAACTATAAACACTCGAGTAAATTAGAAAGAGATATATTGCACAGAATGTAACAATACTTAACTTTTACATAGTACTGCAGAATGTTGATACATAGTTGTTAGAGGCCTGCCTAGTGCCTGTACAATAGCAAAGTCTTCACTCGTGCCTATCGGATTACGAAGGTCCTAACTCGTTGCTATCTCAGTCCGAAGTCCCGATGTCCTTCAGTGGTGGCCACGAGCGGCGTTGTCGCAGAGGGCGCTCGTGGCTGTCGTCGTGAGAACGCCGCGCCGTGCGTGCATGGCGGCGCGCGGCGAAAGTAAGTGGCGCGCACTTTGTACTTGTGCGACACCACACCCCTCCCCCCCAAACCGCCGCGCCGTCGTGGCGTAGGGCTGAGGGCCACGGCGACGGCACTGGGAGGAGGGCCTGGGCGGGGGCGTTACTGGTGGGACGGGCGTCGTAGCGGAGGCCGGGATCGAGACGCCGTCCGCGCCCCGGCATCCGCCTTGCGATCCTCCAGGGAACCCGCCGAAACCTGGGGAAGGGCGCCCGCCCCCGCCCAGAGGGAGCAGGTCATCTTCTTCTGAGGTGCGTGGCCCAAGCTGGGGGGGCCCGCACGGTCCCGGAGTCCCTCTCGGTGACGCTGTCATCTGCGGCGGCGACAGCGGCGGCGACGACTGCGTCGGATGTACGTCGACGTCCATAGGGATCTCGTAGTCCGGGGACGAACGATGTGGTTGTGCTCCCTGGCGGTGAACTGGGTCTGGAATCAAGAAACCGGAGACAGGATCGCGCGGTCTGTGCAGGCGCAATTGGTTTGCGTGGCGCCGCAGCTCCGACCCTGTGGAAGAACGTACAACAAACATATTGCGGCCAAGCACGCGTTGAATGGTGCCCGGCAACCATGTCTTCTTGTTTCCAGCAAACACCCTGTACAGCACCGGCGTAGAAACCTGAAAACGCGTAGCGCCATACGAACCGACTCGGTGCGTGGGAGGCTGCAGCAGGTGAAGGAGAGTGCGGTGACGGCGGCCGTGTAGCAGCTCGGCAGGAGACGGGCCGTCACGTGGCATGCACCGATACGTAGACAGGAAAATTTGAAGAGCTTGCTGCCTGGAGTGCTGACCTTTCATCTTCTCCATGTGAGACTTGAATGTTCGAACGAAACGTTCTGCTTCACCATTGGACTGAGGGTGAAAAGGTGCGGTGGTGATATGCTGAATGCCATTCACACGACAAAACTGTTGAAATTCCGCACTAACAAACTGAGGTCCATTGTCACTGACGATAGTTTCAGGCAAGCCTTCGATGCAAAACACTGATGTTAAGGCACTGATTGTACTAGAAGCTGTCGTTGAGTTCATGGCAATCACAAAAGGAAACTTGCTGAAAGCGTCTACAACAATTAACCAGCGCGTATTCCAGAAAGGTCCGGCAAAGTCAATATGTAAACGTTGCCATGGTCCCTTGGGGCGTGGCCAGTCTGAGAAACGTTGCGGTGGAGCCGCCTGATGCTCCGCACAAACAGTACACAGTGACGTCATGCTCTCTATCTGAGCGTCCATACCAACCCAGGTACAATGACGTCTGGCCAATTGCTTTGTCCTAACAATACCCCAATGTCCTTGATGCAGGAGGCGTAACACTTCTCGTTGCAGGGAACGAGGAACAATCACTCTTGCTTGGTCGTTGTCGGTATGCAACAACAGTACACCCTGACTTAAAGATAATGCATGACGTTGTGCAAAATAACGTCGAACCAGAGGCCGATCAATGTCTTTGGCTCTGGCAGGCCACCCTGAGCGAACAAAACGTGCTACCACACTTAGGTCTGCATCCGCAGCTGTTTCCTGTGCAACCCGACGAGAGTTCAAAGGAAAGTCTGCGACAGCGGAAGCATCTCTGGAGTCTATCTGACAACATGCCATTTCTGAAGAATCAAATGATACATCCGGGCCAACCGGAAGTCGGGAAAGTGTGTCCGCGTTAGCATGTTTAGTGGTAGGTCGGTACAAAATCTCATACTGATAATTAGACAATATCAAGGACCATCTCTGAAGCTTTTGTGCCGTACGTGGCGGAATTGGCTTTGTGGGTGAGAACAACGACGTGAGAGGCTTGTGGTCTGTCAACAAATAGAATTTTCTGCCATAGAGATAATGATGAAACTTTGTGACGCCGTAAATGATTGCTAAGGCCTCCTTTTCTATCTGACTGTAATTCTGTTGCGTTGGCGTCAGTAGCTTGGATGCAAAGGCAATAGGACGATCGTAAGAACCAATACGATGTGAGATTACAGCGCCGAGACCGTACGATGAGGCGTCAACTGCTAACACTACAGGCTTCTGTGGGTCAAAGGGAATCAAACATGCATCACTGAGTAGTGCAGACTTTAATTTGTCAAAGGCAACCTGACAATCTTTGGACCATACAAAAGGAACATTCTTCCTACGTAAACGATGCAGTGGAGCTGCAATCTGAGAGGCCTTGGGAATAAACCTGAAATAATAGTTCAGCTTTCCCATCACTGCTTGCAATTCGTGCACATTCTTAGGAGGAGGCAAGTCTTTGATTGCTCGAAGATGTGACTGTAAGGGATGGATTCCTTGGGCATTAATCACATGGCCTAGGTACTCTATTTCAGTTTGAAAAAACGAACACTTTGCTTTATTGCAACGTAGACCTGCTGCAGTCAAAACTTTGAAAAGGCACTCCAGGTTTGCTAAATGTTCTTCAACTGTACGTCCGGATACCACAATATCATCTAAATAGTTCGAGCAACACGGTACAGAAACTGTCAGCTGTTCCAAAAAACGCTGAAAAATAGCGGGAGCGGAAGAACTGCCAAAGGGTAGGCGTTGAAATTGAAAAAGGCCCATGTGAGTATTAATGACGAAAAACTTTTTTGACTCGTCATCAAGTGGAATCTGTAAGTATGCCTCTGCTAAATCAATCTTGGAAAAGAAGCGAGACTGTCCTAATTTGTCCATCAGTTCCTCAGGTCTGGGCAGGGGATAAGTGTCGACAATTGTTTGACTATTCACTGTTGATTTGAAGTCCGCACAGAGACGAAGTTTTCCTGACGGCTTGGGTATAATTACTATAGGCGAGGCCCACTGACTCGCAGAAACAGGAGAAATCACCCCACTATCTTGCCAACGTTTAAGTTCTTCGGCAACTGTATCACGCAATGCGATAGGCACTGGTCTAGCTTTACGAAATTTTGGAACTGCAGATTCTTTTAAAGTCACATGTGCCACGAAGTCTTTTGCACAACCTAGTTCCGGCGAAAACAAGTCACTGTATTTGTCACACAATGCATTGATTTTATCCTGAGGCACCATTGACGAAATTTGAAGCACATCTCTTTGAATTGATAAACCAAACAAGTCAAAAGCATCTAGTCCAAAAATGTTCTGCGTAGATTTGGCCTGAAGAACAACAAAAGCAACCGTCTTTTTAACACCTTGAAAAGAGGCAGGCAGGCTACACGTTCCTAACACGGGAATATTTTGACCTGTATAAGCTGTTAACACTTGCTGTGACGGCGACAATTTTGGCGAACCCAGAAGTTCATATGTGTCTTTATTTATTAATGTAACAGCGGAACCAGTATCAAGCTGAAATTGCACAGTCTTATTTTCTATAGAGAGAGTAACAAACAGCTTGTGCTTCTGGCGCACGACCGGTGCGCGAATGTGGGCAACGTCTAATACATATTGTTTTCTGCGCTTGCGCGGGTTGCGTGCGGTAGGAAGCGGCGCATACTCGGCACACAGCGGATTAACCACACTGTCACTAGATGACACTACCGCCGGATCGGCGTCCGCGCAATGCGAGGCTACTGCACTAAAATTACTTTGAGTAGCTACACCAATTCTACTGTCACTAGCTACACAGTACTGGGCACTATTACAATTAGAAGTTGCAGAAGGCACTATTTTCACTACAGGAATGCACTGTTCATAGTCATTTTGCGTGTCCCGAACCCTTTTCCGTTGCACTGTTTTACACGCTCGTCGGCGCTTGCTACGTACTGCACTATATAGTTTTGCCATAGGCGCAGAACAACTTTCTTGAAATTGAGATCCAAGGAAAGCAGTGTTCAATTCCACAGCCCGTATAACATTTACAGAATGAACTGTTCTCGCACTCTGCGAAGCACTGTTTCTAACGTTACTGTTCTTTGAGTTTTTAATTTGCATACACACAGACTGTACATGTCCAGATTTGCCACATTGATAACAGGTTGCGTTGCGACTTGGGCACTGTGCACGCTTGTGGCGAGACACACACTGGGGGCAAGATTTACGTACATTTTTCTGAAATGAGCGTTGGCGCCCGTTATTCAAATTACTGTGTCTAACACTACGGGGCAACCTTTGCGTCGCACTTTTACTCTGGCTACTGTTCACTGTCTGTTCAGCACGGCCGGTAGAAAAATAAGAATCACTAGTGCTATACTGAGAACTACGGCTAGGAAAGCGTCCGTTGCGGCGCACTGAATTTACACTATGGCTTTGCATTTCTACATCAGCTAAGTCAAAAGTATCATGCGCTTCTATAAGCTGCAGTACACTGTCTAAGGAGGGGTCAGACTGTTTCAGAATTGCTGCTCTAATTCTGGGGTCCTGAATATTCTGCGTAATCGCATCCCTCAACATCACGTCACTATACGAAAGTCCACAAGAGCAAGTAAATTTACATTGGCGGGTTAAACCCTTTAATTCCGTAATCCACTCTTGGTGTGACTGCTGCGGTAATTTTTTAAGTCTAAAAAATCGGTACCGCGCAGCGGCTACGAGAACTTTTCTCTCATAATGAGCATTGAGTGCCTCTACTATTTGTTCAAAGTCTACATCACGAGGAGATGCGTGAGGGAATAGTTTTTGCAGTAACACGAAAGTTTTGGGGCCCACCACAGACAATAAAAGATGCTTAACAGTCTGACCTGTAAGTTGATGAGCCGCGACGAGTTCTTGAAACTGCGCCAGATAATCACTCCAGTCTTCCTCACGTTCGTTGTATTGGCGAAACGTAGGAAGTGTTGCGGCGGCAGGTGTGGGCTGCTGATGCGACGGCTGTTGTTGAGTTGCCGTCAACTGCGCCACTGCGTTGAGAAGTTGCGAGATTTGCGCCGTCTGTAACTGAATAATTTCCATTAAGTTTGGGTTCGGGGTAGTGGCCATGCTGACCGATTAGGCGCCGCGCATACAAGTAAATTATAACAAAACACAAATGCAATATGAAAGAGGACTCGCTCTGCAACAAAAAAGTCCACAAAACACGTAACAGAATATGTTCCCCCAAAATTCTTATAATAAGGGTGGGTGGGCGGGAGCAATTTTTGCGTGCTCCGACTGCTGCTGTCTGGCTGCTGTAAGCGGGCTGGTCCAAGGTTCTATCACTCCTCGTCGCCACTTTTGTGTCCCGACTTCGTCGCCACTTTTGTATCCCAATCCTCGTCGCCACTTTTGTATCCCATCCTCGTCGCCACTTTTGTGTCCCGACTTCGTCGCCGCTTTTGTGTCCCAGCCTCGTCGTAGGTGTCGGTGGCCGAGTGGAATAAGACCTACACGCTGGTGCAGGTACGGAGGGGAGCAGCCAGAAACTATAAACACTCGAGTAAATTAGAAAGAGATATATTGCACAGAATGTAACAATACTTAACTTTTACATAGTACTGCAGAATGTTGATACATAGTTGTTAGAGGCCTGCCTAGTGCCTGTACAATAGCAAAGTCTTCACTCGTGCCTATCGGATTACGAAGGTCCTAACTCGTTGCTATCTCAGTCCGAAGTCCCGATGTCCTTCAGTGGTGGCCACGAGCGGCGTTGTCGCAGAGGGCGCTCGTGGCTGTCGTCGTGAGAACGCCGCGCCGTGCGTGCATGGCGGCGCGCGGCGAAAGTAAGTGGCGCGCACTTTGTACTTGTGCGACACCACATAGAGTATCTAGTTTTTTGCGGAACAACTCTAGTTTGACAGACACGGGCAGCTATTACATTCTTAGGTTTTCGAAAAAATGCCGTCAGAAAAGAAGTTTGAAAGAAGTGAGTCTGATGATTTCTGCACACGTTAAAGGGATGTGAGCGTTGTTCTTCAACATTAGTTTCCATGCCTCCTGTCAGTACACATAGTGAATGCGATCCCTTACATATTGCTCTACCAGAGCAGCAGAGCTGAACTACACCACGATAACAGACAAGGTACTGACCGAAGCAACCAACTGGGTTTAACACATGGTAACTGCAGGTTATACCACGTTCACTTTCTTACGTATTTATGATCTTCGAACCAAAATGAAACCTATTTCTGTCATTTCCTAATACTGCATTGAGACTGTGCTTTGCCGAGATCAGTTGTCATATTCTCATTTCATATGTAAGGGACCACTCCCATGAACCACAGACATTGCCGAGGTGGGGTGGCTTGCGTGCCTCAACGATACAGATAGCCGTACCGTAGTTGCAACCACAGCGGAGGGGTATCTGTGGAGAGGCGAGACAAACGTGTGGTTCCTGAAGAGGGGCAGCAGCCTTTTCAGTAGTTACAGGGGCAACAGTCTGGATGATTGACTGAGCTGGCCTTGTAACATCAGCTAATGGGGCTTTGCCACACAGTTACTGCGAACGGCTGAAAGCAAGGGGAAACTACAGCCGTTATCTTTCCCGAGGACATGCAGCTCTACTGTATGAACATATGATGATGACATCCTCTCAGGTAAAATATTCCGGAAGTAAAATAGTCCCCCATTCGGATCTCCGGGCGGGGACTACTCAGAAGGATGTGATCATCATGAAAGACAATACTGGCATTCTACGAGTCGGAGCGTGGAATGTTAGATCCCTTAATCGGGTAGGAAAATTAGAAAATTTAAAAACGGAAATGGATAGGTTGAAGCTAGATATAGTGGGGATTAGTGAAGTTCGGTGGCAGGATGAACAGGATTTCTGGTCAGGTGAGTACAGGATTATAAATACAAAATCAGTTGGGGGTATCACAGGAGTAGGATTGATAATGAATAAGAAAATAGGAATGCGGGTAAACTACTATGACCAGCACAGTGATCGCATTATCATTGTCAAGATAGATACGAAGCCAACACCGACAACAGTAGTACAGGTTTATATGCCAACTAGCTCTGCCGATGAGGAGGAAATCGAAGAAATATATGAGGAGCTAAAGGAAATTATTCAGACAATCAAGGGAGAGGAAAACTTAATTGTTATGGGAGACTGGAATTCGGTAGTAGGACAAGGAAGGGAAGGGAGGATAGTAGGTGAATATGGTCTGGGCAAAGGGAATGAAAGAGGAAGCCGCCTGGTAGAGTTTTGCAGAGAACATAATTTAGTTATAACAAACACCTGGTTCAAGAATCATAAAAGAAGGTTGTATACGTGGAAGAGACCAGGAGACACCGGGAGATACCAGATAGATTTTATAATTGTAAGACATAGATTTCGGAACCAGGTTATACAGTGTAAGACATACCCAGGGGCAGATATAGACTCTGACCATAACTTGTTGGTGATGAATTGTAGGCTGAAACTGAAGAAACTACAAAAAGGTAGGAAAATAAGGAGATGGGACCTGGATAAATTAAAGGAACCTGAGATTCTTAAGAATTTCAGAGAGAGCTTTAGGCAACAATTGACAGAAACGGGGGAAAATAAAACAGTAGAGGAGAAATGGGTAAAATTGAGAGATGAAATAGTTAAGGTAGCAGAGGACAAAATAGGTAGGAAGGCAAGACCTACAAAAAACCCTTGGATATCACAGGAGATACTAAATTTAATCGATGAAAGGAGAAAATATAAAAATGCAGTAAATGAAACAGGCAAAATGGAGTACAGACGACTAAGAAATGAGATTGACAGGAAGTGCAAAATGGCTAAGCAGGAGTGGCTAGAAGGCAAATGCAAGGATGTAGAAGAATTTATAAATAGGGGAAAAATAGATACAGACTACAGGAAAATAAAAGAAACATTTGGAGATAAGAAAAACAGCTCTATGAATATCAAGGACACTGATGGAAAACCAGTTCTCAGCAAAGAAGGGAAAGCTGAAAGGTGGAAAGAGTATATAGTGGGGCTCTACAAAGGAAATGAACTTCGAGACAATATTGTAGGAAGAGAAGAGGATGTAGATGAAGATGAAATAGGAGATACTGTACTGAGAGAAGAATTTGACAGAGCCCTGAAAGACCTAAGTCGAAAAAAGGCCCCTGGAGTAGATGATATCCCCTCAGAGCTACTGATGTCTCTGGGAGAACCAGCCATGACAAACCTGTTTCACCTGGTGTGTAAGATGTATGAGACAGGTGAAGTACCCTCAGACTTTAAGAAAAATGTTATAATCCCCATCCCAAAGAAAGCAGGTGCAGACAGGTGTGAAAACTACAGAACCATCAGTTTAATAAGTCATGGCAAAATATTAACACGACTTATATACAGAAGGATGGAAAAGCTGGTAGAAGCCGACCTCGGGGAAGATCAGTTTGGGTTCAGGAGAAATGTAGGAACACGGGAGGCAATACTCACTTTACGGCTTATCCTAGAAGATAGATTAAGAAAAGGCAAACCTACATTTCTAGCTTTTGTAGATTTGGAGAAGGCTTTTGACAATGTTGATTGGAATAAACTCTTTAAAGTTCTGAAGCAAGCATGATTAAAATATAGGGAGCGTAAGATTATTTACAACTTGTACAAAAACCAGAGAGCGGTTGTCAGAGTTGAAGGGCATGAAAGGGATGCAGTGGTTGGAAAGGGAGTAAGACAGGGTTGTAGCCTTTCTCCATTGCTATTCAATTTGTACATTGAGCAAGCTATAAAGGAAAGCAAGGAGAAATTTGGAGAAGGAATTAAAGTTCAGGGTGAAGAATTAAAAACATTGCGTTTTGCCGATGACATAGTAATTCTGTCAGCTACAGCAAAGGACCTGGAAGAGCAATTGAACGGAATGGACAGTGTGCTGAAAGGTGCATATAAGATGGACATTAACAAGAGCAAAACTAGGGTAATGGAGTGCAGTGTAAGAAAGTCAGGTGATGCTGAAGGAATTAGATTGGGAAACGAAGCAATAAAGGAGGTAGATGAGTTTTGTTACTTGGGCAGTAAAATAACAAATGATGGTCGCAGTACAGAGGATATAAAATGCAGAATGGCAATGGGTAGAAAAGCGTTCTTGAAAAAGAGAAATTTGTTAACATCGAATATTGATTTAAGCCTAAGGAAGTCCTTTCTGAAGACATTTGTATGGAGTGTTGCCTTGTATGGGAGTGAGACATGGACGATAAACAGTGCGGACAGGAAGAGGATTGAGGCTTTTGAAATATGGTGCTACAGAAGAATGCTAAAGATTAGATGGGTGGATCGCGTAACTAATGAGGAGGTACTGAACAGAATTGGGGAGAAAAGAAATTTCTGGCATACGTTGACTAAAAGAAGGATAGATTGGTAGGACACATTCTTAGACATCAAGGAATTGTGAATTTAGTGTTGGAGGGAAGTGTGTGGGGTAAAAATCGCAGGGGAAGACCAAGAGATGGATACAGTAAGCAGATTCAGACAGATGTAGGTTGCGTTCTTATGCTGAGATGAAAGATGCTTGCTCAGGATAGGGTGTTGTGGAGAGCTGCATCAAACCAGTCTCTGGACTGAAGACCACAACAACAGCAACAACAACATGTAAGGGACAGATCAGACTTTGCGGTTTTGAGTAGGTTAAAGGCACAACTGGCAGTGAAACAAGCTAAGTGCAGTACACACCACGTTTTACTTTCAAATAGGTTCAGAAGTGAAGGCAGCTCTTTTTAACTATTTTACGAGTAATTTGTATACGATCTGATTGTACTCATAAACAGGATAATACTCCCAGTCTTCATAATAGTGAATACTGAATTGGATGTTCCCTAAACTATTGTTAGCGCTCGGAACACCAGAATCAAAGGTATCATTAATACGTAAAAGACTGCGTCGGGTGACCATGTTTGTTAGTTAAAACGTTTTACCTCCAACCAGCTGCCACTTACCATAACATCCTACCACCATAATTTATTAATAACAAACACATTTCCTACGGATTCTTTCAACAACTTAGTAGTCAAGCAAAAGTTTTCAGAATCCAAAAGCGTGTAATACGTATTATTTGTGGAGTAAATTCACGCCGGCCGCGGTGGCCGAGGGGACTGAGGCGCTCCAGTCACGTTCTGCACGGCCACTACGGTCGGGAGTTTCGAATCCCCCCTCGGGCATGGATATTTGTGCCGTCCTTAGTAGTAGCTAGTTCATAAGTAATTTGTAAGTTCAGGGACTGATGACCCCGTAGTTAAGTCCCATAAGCTCTACTAACATTTGAACATTTTTTGAGTAAATTCACGGACAACCTGTAGAAGCCTCTTCAAAGAACTGGGTTTATTAACTATTGCCTCTCAGTGTATTTATTCTTATTAAAATTGGGCATGAATAATATACCCGTTTTCCTAACAAACAGTTCAGTTCAAACATACAATACTGGGAACAAAACTAATCACAAGAACTTAAAAGCACTTACATTAGTCCAAAAATGGTCTACTACTCAGGAACCCATATTTCCAATAATATACCAACAACCATAAAAAATTTAGCTACAACTAAAAATAAGTTTAAAAGGAGCCTATAAGACTTTCTAGTAGCTAACTCCTTCTACTCCACTGACGAATTTTTAAAAAGAACCAAATGATGTATTGGTATCATACTATTAGTATTATTATTTTATTGACTTGTAAAAAAAATGGACATGTTCCACATCCACAAGGATCTCCTCAACATGGATCTACGGAACGAACAACTAATCCAATCTAATCTAGTAAGCCAATAGGAAGCCGATATTGTCAAAAACGCAAAACGGCGAAGATGTTAGATATCTTTTTTTTACGATCGAATGCACGAGATATGTACGTACTCGTCCCAAACTGAATGTAATTTTGGATTTTTATAGTTCACAGTACTTCCACGGTCACACAGAATGTAAATACCAAAACAACACGCTTGGTAAATGTGACTGGAGATGCCACGTGTGTCTTGTATAATTATCCATAATACATAAATACTTGCATCCTGAGACAATGTATTTAGGAAAATTCCTGGCAACTAGTTTTCCCCTTACAAACAAATTTTATCCACACGTCACTCAGATACACCCACAAACAAGCGTATCAAAACAAAACAAAAAATACAGTGAAACAAACAGATACAATACTGAAAATATAATAACTGCTGCTCCAGCAGAAGAATTATGCAGAGATTAAAACTTACGCAATAGACCTGCTTACGTAGTTTGACTGATTAGTGAATTAAACTATAATCATAATAATGAAGTCTCAATTATGGTGTCATAATTGTTCTCGAAGATCGATATATAAATGTTTTGCTTGAGGTAAAAGAACATGGCAGCTGTAACAGGAAGTGCATTATTTTGTTCAAAAACTGTCAAGTAATGAAATACAGAGTGTAAAATATATAAGTGCAAATATGTTTATATGTGGTACATTAATATGTACAGGTAACAGTGTGTTGTTTCTGTTATTCTCTGCGTCAATCACTCGTATCACACAACAATCACAAACGTTGCAACGTGATGTTTCCTGTCTTGCATGAGCTGGCCCGCAAGTGGCCGAAATCTGGCCATAATAGACTTCCATTGCAGGAGAGCATAACTTCTAATCTCAGTGTCGGGAGTCATGCCACACCACTCTACACCTGATCTCAGGGAGTATAGGCGTCCTGGCGCTAAGCATACTTGAGCTCACTCCGTATCTCGAAAAGAAAGATTTTTAATAGCTATTTCTAAAAGTTTCAAGATGAAAAACACCCTTATGTAATGTTATACACTTTCCTGAGTTCCCATTAGAAATTTTTACACACAAGCTGCTCCTGTTTGACTAACGAGCTTTTGCACTACAGACGGGGCAAGGCGCTATTGAATATTACGCCAGAGTCTAACATAAGAGTCACGAAACTCCCAGTGACTTCGCCACTGCAGCGCTGCCAAGTGGCTGGGTCGCATAAACATACCGCGAAACGATTGAGCAATGAGTGTCTATTTGGGGTAGAGCAGCACGTTCAAAACAACCGTCGTATTTTGGAGCTTTTGTGGCGCTATAAATTGTAGCAACTATCAAAAACATAATTCGAAAATCTTTCATTTGCAAATGGCCGGCCGCGGTGGCCGAGGGGACTGCGGCACGTCAGTCACGGTCTGCACGGCCACTACGGTCGGGGGTTAGAATCCCCCCTGGGGCATGGATACTTGTGCCGTCCTTAGTGTTAGCTAGTTCATAAGTAGTTTTTAAGTTTAGGGACTGATGACCCCGTAGTTAAGTTCAAATGTTCAAATGTTTGTAGAGCTTATGTGATTTAACTACTGGGTCATCAGTCCCTAAACTTACAAACTACTTATCAACTAGCTAACACTAAGGACGGCACAAATATACATGCCAGATGGGGGATTCGAACCCCCGACCGTAGTGGCCGTGCAGACCGTGACTGGAGTGCCTCAGTCCCCTCGGCCACCGCGGCCGGCCCATAGTTAAGTCCCATTAGCTACACAAACATTTGAATTTTTGAACATTTGCAAATGATGCTTAGAAATAAAAGAATATTGTTACGAATAAGTGTTCATTTACGGCGTTTAGTTATACTTTTAGGCATAGAAGTAAACCTTTAACAATTCATTCATGTCGAAACTTCTGCTCTTAATCAGATTCACAAATCCTTGACCACTATTACATAATATTACTGCTGTATAAAAGTGATGTCTGAATGTTTCCAACAGTAGTTAATCAACTATTTCAGTATACCCTGCTTAGTTTTGTACCACAGTTTCACAAAAATTACCAACATATTTTGGCGGTAACCAACTAGATTGATAAAGTAAATGCCTAGCTATGAATAAAGATGTCCATATATAAACTGTTCATATTAGCACGTTACATTCTTGAATATATCCAGTTTTATACCTGCCAAGTAGCTAAAAAATTTTGATACGTACACTAAAGGTACAGAAGCAAGGACAAGGTGAAGAGGGTTTATAAGGGGATGTAGAGTCTAGTCCCCTACAATATAAAAATCGTGTATAGTTTTGAAATTACAGGTTCGAAATCCATTAAAACAAAACCAATCCAACATGTCAGTACGTACTGAACACGCGAATATAATCATTATGGGTTCCTTTTATACTTGAGCACATCAGGTTGCGATTAAGTTTTGCTTAAACAGTTTTTGAACGATACAAGTACGATTCAGATATTGTGAACTATATGAATTACACTGCACTGACAATTTGTTATTACAGACTGCCATTAACAGAAGCAGTGAGATTACTTTCATAGTTGTATTAGAAAGTTCACAGCAACGTTCAGTGACAGGAAATATGAAGGTAACTGCATTTAGGACTACTGCTCAGTATGTATCGTGCCATTTCTCTGTTACTCCCTACTGACACACTTTCCTGAGTTACCTTCAGAAATAATATGCACAAACGCAGCTCCTGTTAGCATCACAAATATATCGACTAATAAACGTTTACATGCACACACAGAAGCACGGTTTCACAAATGATTGGAATACTTGAGCAAATTTAAGTAATAACACCACCGCACTATGTAAAAGCAGTGCGAAGTTCTGACTGCGAGGAAATTCTATTGGGATCAAAACCTAATTATTACACAGTCGAGAAGTGTCAATTGACGTCTTAAGGATTGTGAAAACATTTCTTTTACTGTGCAGCATTCATTAATCCTCTGTTGGATGAATATTTATATTTTCGTACTGCTCCACAACACAAGTGGCAGCGGATTGTTGATTTATAGACACTTCCTACCTTGTGATGTTAGCTATGGCGTCCCTGGAGTCAACGCTCCATATTCTCGTGGGTGGTTGATGTGCTGCAAGGTGGTGGATAATTTCTACGCCATCTGCTAATTAAGTAACATACCAGAAACTAAATCTACACGAGTGCTCCTTTTCCATCGTCTTGTGGCAAATCACACAAAATAATCATAAAGCCATTTCCGAATGAATTCCAAGGCTTGGATAATCATGTTTCAATATTACAAGACAATTGCATGTTACGCGTTCAAATAGTAAGTCAACTGTTTTAATAAATCAATTTTCTCTCAAAGAATGTACGCTGTGGACCTTTCTAAGATCCAAATAACCGTGGAAAATAAATGTCCGTTTCCACCCTCCATACAATCAGTGGAAAAAAATGAAAGTCACAATTACTATGTTGTACACCATAAACGCAAAGCACTGGTCGGCTTTATTTTAAGCGAAATCGCAAGGCGTTTTCGATTCTTGACTACACAGCTTCTGGTTTCAGACTAATTACTAAAGTACTTCAGGTTCTTAAACTTGTATCCATTTTGGAAATGTGGAACCGGCTACTGTGATGATCAAGAGAATCAGGAAATGCAACAACCAGTCGCCTTTCTCAGTATTTATTCACCACGGCTGATTTCGAACTACCTTGCAGTTCATCATCGGTTGGTGTAAGTTTTTACAGGTTGTTCACAACATTGTGGAACTCGGTTCGCTGTGGTGAGATAGAAAATGATGTGTGAGCAAAACACAAATCTCACACATCATTTTGTACCTCACCACAGCTAACCGAGTTCCACAATGTTGTGAACAACGTGTAAAAACTTATACCAACCGATGATGAAAAGCCAGGCAGTTCGAAAGGGGTCGTGGTGAATAAATACTTAAGAAAAGCAACTGTTTGCTGTATTTCCTGATAACTTTAGCTTCTGCCTTTGCGGAACGACGAATTTCTTGCTAATCAACTTTGGATTCTCCCACCTCAGTCCAAGCACTTACCGTGCAATATTCTAGACTTCTCATTCCTCCATGTTCTCTAGCAATTTTTTATAGAGATAATATTTCCTAAACGACCAAAGTTTCGAAATACACAACTGATAAAAAGCTAAACCGATAATCAATCCGAAGATTGATTTCTACGCCACAATGTATTACTAGGCGTTGTCCTATTGGTGGTGGTATGCCGTTACCTTTCTTGGACCTTTGACATTACTTACCTAGTCATTTATGGGGGTAGCTACCGCTTAACGTGGATTCCGAACTAGGGTGCAAGTCGGCCTTTTCACACCAACATCATTTAGAGAGATGAAATAAGTGATAAGTGACAGACATAAATCACAGGATTTTATAAAATTACTCTTGGACTATGGAAGCAGGAACGCAGGAATCACTAGTGAAGAGAAAGTGGGCAGCGGTAAAATTCATAGTCGTGGCCATGACGACTGTCCTGTCCGGGCACACAACTGCTGCTTCACATGGTTCAGTATCTTTGACGGGGATCGAAACCGCGACCCCTGGACTTATAGTCTTGTACTTTACCAGCAAGCTACAGAGCCACCCGCTGAGATATAATAGTGGCAACACTGCTGTGGAGACACTACGCAATGGAATCTACTATTGTTGCTGATAGCACACGTTGTTTACATACCTACGTTACCTCCGAATAAATGGACTCGCCCGTCCTACGTAATTCACGTGTGCACAATCGTGGTAAAAACAGTCGCTTGTGAGTGAGGGGTCTAACATAACGGAGGCACTATGTTTTCGAAACAGGAACAACGGATTTGGATCAAGATTGAATGTGCCAGAGGTCGTACAGCACGAAAGTGTCATCATAGTCTTCAAGAGGCGTGCGGGGAATCGGCATTGCCGTACAGAACAGTGGCACGTTGGGAAAAGTCTTCAACGAAGGAAAACTGTGGCAGATATGAATCGGGCAGGCCGTGAAATCGTCTCTAAAGAAGAAGTGCATACTGTGAATTTGATTCGATTCCGAAAATGAAGGAACCACTTCGTGGCATTCGCTTCAGAACTGTTCCAGAGATTCGAATGGCGTTAGACAGTTTCATTCGCACCAGCAAGAGAACAGGCTGTGCTAAGGGTATACTATGCCTTCCACATCGTTGGCAACAGCTTCTACACAACGCTAGTGACTCCTTTGAAGAAGGACGGTAACAGGCGCAAGTATGTAATGCTTTTGTAACGGTAGTGAATAAATATTTGCCACTTTAAGTTCCAACCTTCTAACGTTTTTAATATGTTCTTAAATCCTGCAGTAGACAAAAAATAATTTATTAGAGCAGATTATTACATGTTATTTACACAATATGATTTAGTCCATTCACGTATCTCAGAACATTTCAACCCGCACTTGACATGATTGTCAACATTGAGGGACAAGTCAACAAGCGCCCCAAAGCACTGCAGTGAAGCGGTGGTATACGCTGCGCCCCAACCACCAGGGCCAGTGGGAGAACTCGCGTCATTGCAACATGGAGCGCAAAACAGATCAACGTGTTAACATCAAGTTTTGTTTCAAATTAGGTAAAACTGTAAAATTATGACGCAGACCCGTGGGGTGTTAGTGCAACTGAATGGTGTTAAAGCAGTAAGTAGTAAGTGAGTGTTCGAGTGGTTTAAACGCTTTAGAGGCGGCAAGGAAGGTGTCGAAGATGAGACAAGTTCGGGTCGACTGTCCGCAGTCCCAGGCAACATCGAACGAGTGACTTAGCGTTGGCAGACTTCTGTTCCCACGCCTTAAATTAGCCCTGAAAGGCTCACGCTTCGCAACGGTTGCGGACATGAACAAACGCGTGACCTCCGTGCTTCGAGCGATTTCACAAGAAGCGTTTGCTGACAGTTTTCATCAGCTGTACAACCGATGTCAGAAGTTTATTGTAGCTAATGGCGATTAATTTGAAGGCCAGTAAAAGTATTTTCTTTGTAAGGCTTGTTTCCTTCTAAGATAATTCACCAAACGTTTTAGACGAAAAAAAAAAATGTTCAAATATTTGTATAGTCTATGGGACTTAACTACGGGGTCATCAGTCCCTAAACTTACAAACTACTTATGACTAAGGACGGCACAAATATCCATGCTCGAGGGGGGATTCGAACCCCCGACCGTAGTGGCCGTGAAGACCGTGACTGAAGCGCCTCAGTCCCCGCGGCCACCGCGGCCGGCTAGACGCACCTTATATATGAACATAAATGAAGGTTATCTTTCAAGACTGGAAAATTACATATTCGTGTTAGTTTCTATGTAGAGGAATGGTTCTTAAAATACCAGAAATCAGTAGCACATAATTGGTTTTATTAGACCGATTTAGGACACTTATATGTTCAAATGTTGAAATGTTTCTAAACCTTATGGACCAAACCGCTATGGTGAACAGTCCCTAAACTTACAAACTGCTTGAACACACACACACAGCCAAGCCCGAGGGAGGACTCGAACCTCCAGCGGTAACGGCCGCCCAGACCATGGCATGACGCGTTAGATCGCGCGGCCATTCCTTACGGCGACAATTAGTACCCATCTTCAGACATATGTTGTCACATGTATAAAGTTTCAGATACATATCTGGAGAAAGGCACTTTGTGTCCGAAACCGGTCTAATAAACCATAATTACATGCAACTGTTTGCTACTGTTTTAAAAATCAGTTGAATAACAGTTGTTGGCATGGACAAAATATTAGATACTGGAATGTCCAGAGGCTGTTGAGTAATCATCAAAGGCGCTGAAAATTCGTATTATATTACTTTGTACGAAACTCGCAATTATTTCAGAATGTTTCTTGGAGTCAAAGAAAGAGTCGCTGATGGTATCCGTTTATCAGATGGGGAGTTGGAGGTCAACTGTCCCCTTTTAGATAGCTCGCGATTTCACTCACCCATTTGTTTCACTCATCGTGATCAGCAACAGATAACTGCCACTGAAATTCTGTACCAGTGACGGCTGGTGCTTCATATGACTGGGGGCTCACTTCTCTTGACAGTGGCACCATCCCTGCCTCCCCCTTTCTGTCCCGCTCGGCGCGTCTACGTTTCTGCACCCCGCTCCCCTCCCCTTTTAGACATATTTTCGTTAAAAGATCTGAGGAATGTCTTACCTCAGCTTTTTTGCGCTTCCTTAAACTCGAGCTGAGGCGTCAGCCTATCAAGCTTCCTTTTTTCTCACTTCTCTTCCAAGCTTAAAGGCGAGACATTTGGTACTAAAAGATACACAATGTTTTTCATTTTTCTTTGATATTAAACACCAAGAACATATGAATATTCACATGGAGACCAAACCTCAGTAAGTAACTGATTACACCACTGTTAAGTGACTAACAAAATAAATCTGTTACGATGAAGAGACATGCTACCTTTGGGTCACATGACATTGTAAACAGCACCTCCTCCTCAACGTACGCATGCGCAAAGGCTCCTCTCCCACGCATCTTTTCAAACAGTTAAATATTTGTTGCAATGATAAGTATAAATTCATTTACTCTCAAAATCGCGACACATATGCATAAGCGTCCAAAGTATATATGGGAAGCAACAATACAAACGTAAATGTTATTCCCGTATCAGTTAATAATAGGACTGGGTTTAAAAATATTGCTAGCAGCCAGTCTAGAACCTTCGACAGTGCAGATCTATGCCAGTAATTACACGACTGTTCTTGCTAGGTAGAGAGGAGTGACTTCATTATTATTCATGATCGGATCTTCTGAAGGCTTTTACAGTTGATGAGTTTTTATTTTATGAGATATTTTACCTAATATGACGTGTTTTTGATGAATATTCAATGCGCCAAAAACAAATATGAAGGCCGGATGTTGCCTTCACGAAGGATTTGCGCATGCACAAGCCGGGGTGCGCTGAGGCTCCATAGCCTTTGCTTCGGGACCATTCGTGCGTGACCGCCAGAGCTTGAGTAGCCAGGAGCTGGCTCTTTACCACATCCAAAGCCAATGTAAAGCTGGAATTTTGTGCCTGACTAGAGGCGTGCTTAGGTAGTCCTTGCAGGTGCGGTGATCCCTGTGTCCCCAGAGGTCGTAGTTTGTAAGCCTAGGGACTGATAACTACAGGTCGCGCAGGAGTAGCCGAGCTGTCGTTGTGGCGCTTGAGGCGCGGTAGCGTGAGGACGTCCGGGAGTGTGCTCACAGTTTAAAGCGTTCACAAGTCGCGAACAGCTTTCTTTCGTGTCAAGTGTTAACTTGTTGTGCAGTATCGTCACTTAGTGTTCTGGTGCGTGTGTTGTTTAAATGTTAGCGGTCTCGGCCGCTAAAACCATAAATATGGAAAAGAAGGTCCCCAGGAAGTGCACTCTGCGTTTCGAGTTTGATAAGGCAACCAGGAATAAGCAACCGAGTTCGGTAGAAGTTCATGATTGGATCGACAGCGTTTTTGGAATCGTCTCTGAACAAATACATACCGCTTATTACGATTTGGATGAATACTGATTTTACGTCAAGTTACTGGAACCCGTTCAACTAGACAAAATCCTGATGAAACACGGAACATCTGCTCAATTTCGACATCGAGACTCAACGGTGAGTACCGTTTCCAAATCTAATGCCGGTATTGAATATAAGAATGTTCGCGTTTTCAATTTGCCGCCAGAAGTAGAAAATTGTTATCTTAGAGAGGTGTTATCACGTTATGGCGATATTAAACAAATTAGAAACGAGCGCTGGTCAAAGCAACATAAACTTCAGTGTTTCAGTGGTATAAGATCAGTAGAAATGCACGTTAGAACTAATATTCCCTCTCATATCACTGTCTGTGGGTACAGAGCTCATGTGACATATTCTGGTCAGGAAGAAACGTGTTACATCTGTAACGAAAGCGGACATATGCGTCAGGATTGCCCGAAAAAACCGGTTGTATTAAGAAATAACTTACAACAACGCAAAAAACTGACGTTAGCTGAATTAGTCCACTCGGGAAGTTGATGACCCAACACCCAGTAGCAGTTTTTCTGAGCAACCACCTCTGGTCCCGGCTGAATTTCCACCACTGCCAGCAAAAGTAAACTTAGATCAGGTGCCCACTAAAGTCATTACCCCAGTTGTAGCTAATAAACGGAGACGAACCTCTGATGAAAGTAGTGCGGATGACAAATTCGAACGTTCGTCACAGGATAACAGCAAAAACACCGTTAACACCGCGTTAGAAACTAAAGTTCCTACACCCGTTACGGATACAATAATTGAAAGAAATCCCATAGAGATTTCAAACAGTTCTAGTATAGAATCCGAACCGCAGCAACGGGAAGAAATTCCATCACCCGTGCTGCAAACATCAGTAGAGGAAGTACAACACGTAGACCTAGGGACACCAGGCAAACCCGACCCAGGTGTTAGTGGACATCATCAAACCGAACCTCTGATAGTAAACAACCCGGACTGTGATTCTGTTGTCAATACACAAACCGCGCCAAGTCAGAGCAGCGTCCAAAACAGAGCGGACGTAAACATAAACAGTAACGCAGCAATGGAAACCGAAGCAGGAAGTGGCGAGCCGGCGAGGCCGCAGCCTGCCGCTGCGGTGGCCCGCCAACTGTCGCACTCTGATATGGAGCTGGACGTCTGCAGCGAGCCGCCCACCTCGCCTTCTGCTGTGGGTTTCACCAGCAGTGGCAGGCGTAGGAGTAAAGTACAACCGAAAATGAACGCTGCGCGAAAGAAAAATAAAAACTCTGCCTCTCAATACAAGACTGATACTAAGAAAACAAGTGGCAAAGCATCAAAGGATTGGGACGCGAACGCAGGAGGGGGGAAAGTTAAAAAGTAGTGCTTTTCTGGACTAGATAGATGCAGGCATATAAAGTTGTAACCCTGAACATCATTAGAATCACCTCTGACTTAATTCCTAGATTTTTTTAAACAGTTGCTGAAACGAGAGAAAAAAAAGCAGTCCAGTGCATATGGTAACGGTGGGTTGTGTGGGCGGCCAGACACCTGCCGCCGGCCTCCTGTAGCCGCGGCACCGCGCACCTCCCTCCTCTCTACAAGTTCTGTTTGGTTTCGTTAATCTGTAGTAGTGTGTGTGCACTGCTTAAAGGAGGTCAGGCGTTGGTTTCCTTTTAAAGAAGAATACTTAAGAAAAAGTGGTGTAGTGGTCAGCGCAACTGTCTAGAAAGCGCGTGACCCGGGTTCGAATCCCAGCTGGGTACACATTTTCAGCTTTGCCCATTGAAAAACTCCTCTCTGCGAGATTTGAATTTTAGTCACACACACAGTTGGTGGAGATATATAAATAAAAAAATGTTTAGCGCCTGAAAATTATGTTTCGCGAAATAATGAAAATAAATAATTAATGCAAATGAAATTACGGCGCTGAAATCACAACAGGGAGAAATATTTCAACATGGTTTACGCCGAACATTTGCAACATGAAAGCAGTGCGTAAAGATGGAATAATCTGAAAATGAATTTCCTTTTTTTTTTTTTTTTTTTTTTTTGTAAAACCCTAGTCAGAGAATATTAATTTATGGCGGCGCTCCCTATACTGTTTCAGGTGGGTATTCAGCGCACTGCGAACCTCTACACAAAAATTAACTGTTGAACTGCACATTGACAATGCCGATTTATCGTATCACCACGGCTAGCCAAATGAAAGAAATTGAAAATTAATAAACAGGCAGAAAACTCAGGGACGCTTTTGAGGAACATACAATTCTAAAAATTATTAGTTGAAGTATCGTAGAATCTTGCGTTGTCCAACAATTAGTTTTACGTAGGCTGTGTAATGGCGGCTGTTGATATCTGAAAAAGATATTTGCACATATAAAATACTTTTATATTATAAGGTAGGAATGAGCTGGCTATTAATCATCAAATGCATGATTAAGAGATAATTATCTATATTCTGAAATAGTGGAGTACTCACTTACACTGATCCAAGATCCAAGTGAAATCAAATGATCAATTAAAATCTTACAATTTACAGAGCGACACTTCATTACGTCCGTTCAGGTCAAGAGCTAACAGTAGAAGATAAAATCGAAGCCTGGCGCTCCTTCTTCCTTAGTCAAAAAAATGAAGAGCGTAATTATGTTATTGTTTTTTATTTTATTATTATTTTAGAGTGCATAAAGTTCGTTTGTACATATCTGTGGGTTTTTAAAATATTTCTTTGAATAAATTTCTCATAAATTAATCTAAACACAGGAATGTTCATTAAAAGACAACTGTTAAATTATGAAACCGAGTACATCAGATAATAAATGTTTCCTGGGCGATCCACGTAACATTACACCATTCGCAGTTGAAGTCATATATTCTGTGAATATGAAAGAGTAAGAACTGCAGGATCAGAAGTGACGTCTATTCTTTATGAATAGACGACATATATATATAAAGCGGCGTTCCCCTCGCCCCACCCTGCCGTGGGGACGCGCCCATATGCTGCCTCCAAGGGATTCATAAGAGAATTTGAACCTCCGTCGCGCATGCGCATTACAACGCTGTGCCCAAAGTCGCCTATATTAAGTGGCTGCGCTACTGCTCGTATACGTGCTCTCTCCGTGACGTAAAACGTTTTTCATGCGATAACAATACTTTGAATGTGCATATAAAATGATTTGATAGAAGAACTATACGAATAATGACAATTTAAAAACACATTTGATTTTTTTTATTTATTTATTTTTTTTTTTTTATTTCACGGCGAGCTTTTTTCCGATGGTTCACTAAACCAGTGAACACTTCGTACGCGGCGCCATATATGCGAAGTCATCTAACTCATTTTAATTATGTTGTTGTTGTTGTTGTTGTTGTTGTTGTGGTCGTCAGTCCGCAGACTGGTTTGATGCAGCTCTCCACGCTACCCTGTCCTGTGCAAGTCTCTTCATCTGAGAATACGTTCGGCAACCTACATCCTTTTTAATCTGCTTACTATATTCGACCCTCGGTCTTCCTCTACGACTTTTACACCACAAACTTCCTTCTAATGCTAAGTTGACGATACCTTGATGTCTCAGAATGTGTCCCACCAATCTATCGCTTCTCTTAGTCAGAATATGCCAGAAACTCCTTTTCTCCCCAATTCGGGTAAGCACCGCCTCATTTGTTACGTGATCTACCCATCTGTTTTCATCATTCGTCTGTAGCACCACATTTCGAACGCTTCTATCATCTTTTTGTCTGAACTCCTTATTGTCAACGTTTCACTCCCATACAATCCTACACTCCAGACAAATGATTTCAGAAAGGAATTCCTAACATTTAAATTAATATTGGATGTTAACAAGTTTCGCCGCTTGTTTAGGAATACTTTTCTCCCAATAGACATTCTGCATTTTCTATCTTCTCTACTTTGGCCACCAAAAGTTATTTTGCTACCCAAATAACAAAACTCTTCTACAACTTTTATTGCCTCATTACCTAACCTAATTCCTTCAGCGTCACCTGATTTTCTGATATTACATTCCATTACCCTTTTAAATTTATTATTTAATTTATTATTATTATTTTAATAATGAGAATTATATAATATCAACACTGTATATTATTAATTTGTATTTGTTAGACTATAAACTTATTTCGACTTAAAAGTCATATATAAGAAGCTTATTTCGACTTAAAAGTCATCTTCAGGTGTTATGCCAAATTCTGTTATGCTGTACATTTCAATATTATTTATTTTTTCTTCTTATATATATATATATATATATATATATATATATATATAATAAATTATATCACGTCACAATAATATTGAAATGTACAGCATAACAGAATGTGGCATAACACCTGAAAATGACTTTTTAGTCGAAATAAGCTTATAGTGTAACTAATACAAATTAAGAATATACAGTGTTGATATTATATAATTCTTATTATTAAAATGTCGATGTACCACGTCACTAACACTGTGGGCCCTGCAGATAACAAGTCATCTTACTCACTCGACCAGTACAAAACTCGATGGACAGTTGGCAGTTTACACAAAAAGGAAAGCCTTTCTAATAAGCGGTGGCTGGACGAGCTCTCTGGTGATTCAACAGTCAGCTAATGTCACTGAGTGTTCATTTCGTTGCACACGCTTAGGCTACGGATTTCAGAACGGCCGGCCGCGGTGGCCGAGGGGACTGAGGCGCTCCAGTCACGGTCTGCGCGGCCACTACGGTCGGGGGTTCGAATTCCCCCTCGGGCATGGATATTTGTGCCGTCCTTAGGATTAGCTAGTTCCTAAGTAGTTTGTAAGTTTAGGGACTGATGACCCCGTAGTTAAGTCCCATAAGCTTAACAAACATTTGAACATTGAACATTTCAGAACAAGGAGGCGTATTTGTTTGTTTTAATGAAACTCCAGCTCCAGTTGCATTTATTGGTGCTTTACTTAAGCCCACACTACCGGTTTCGGCCTCTATGTTAGGCCATTTTCAAGTGTGACAGACCTGCATATAATGTGTAACAATAAGTTTAGAAAAATTACATGGTACAAGACAGAATGTTATATATGTAAAAAGGTACTGTACAGAAGCAGAAGGAAACTTACGTTATGCCATAGAGAAAGCAACGTGAAGTAATTACAACAATAGAACTCATAGAATTTAAAACTTTTGTTGCTCAATGGCGACATGAGAAAAATGGGCGTGTCGTATTTAACATTCCAAAACATTACAATCGGCATGTTATGATGTGTTCTGATATAAACATTACATCATTGCAAGCATGAAATTCTAAACATTAGTTGATAAAATGTAAAGGTCAATAGTAAAATATTATAAATGTCAGTTAGGATAAAAAACGGAACATATAGCGGCCAATGAGGCTATGTGAAAAGTGGGCGTGTTGTCAATTTAAAATTTGGTACAGGAAGTACAATAATTTAGCTTAAGGCCAATTGTATTCAATTTAGTTTACATTGAAGTTGGATGTATTGTTTAAATAAGGTACAAAAATTCTTAGGATGTAAAATGATTGCAACAAACGAGGCGTCCAAGCCGATAGTTGAGGGGCGGCCTCTAGCGAGCGAAATTTGAACGCTGGTGTGTGCTCTAGACTTAAATAAAGCACCAATAAATGCAACTGGAGCTGGAGTTTCATTAAAATTTGAACCACAGTTGCGGCAACAGCAAGCATCCAGTGATGGAGAAACTAATAAGTATTTGTTGAGTTGGTGAGCGAGTTCCGTCTCTTACTGCCGTTGGCGGCTCTTTTCCATACGGAACGGCGGCACCTGTCACCGGGGCGCGAGCTTTACAGCTGTCGTTGATAGGCACCGCCTGCAGCTTCATAAACCCGCCAACGGCCTGTTGGCCAGTGGCAGTGGGGCGCCGGCAGGCGTTATGTTTACAACGGGTGTGGCGTTAAGAGCCGCTGCCCATACGCGAGGTAAAAGCCCGGGCCGGTGCTTGTTTCCTGAACAGGGTATCCGAACAGAGAGGGGCAGAGGAGAATGAGGGGTGGGGATAATGTGTTGATTTGGATAAAGTTTGTTTTATGTCGTTTTCTCTTGAAATCCGGAGCAGAATGCGAGGTTATTGCAGTTGACACGTGCCGTAAACAAATGTTTGTATAGTTTATGGGACTTAACTACAGGATCATCAGTCCCTAAACTTACAAACTTCTTATGAACTAGCTAATACTAAGGACGGCACAAATATCCATGCCATAGGGGGGATTGGAAACCCCGATCGTAGTGGCCGTGCAGACCGTGACTGGAGCGCCTCGGCCACCGCGGCCGGCCGTGCCGTAAACCAACAGCCTACACACTTTTCGATGAAATATTTTGAATGCTTATTACAACCATTGGCTGAGACTATCCGTTTATGTAATGTGAAGGGATAAGTAATGCCGTTTTGTCGACAGTTTATCTAGATAATAAAAATGTTCAAATGTTTGTTAAGCTTAAGGGACTTAACTGCGGAGTCATCACTCTCTAAACTTACAAACTACTTATGAGCTACCTTATACTAGAGACGACACGAGCCATAAACCAACAGCTCGCATACCGTTCGATGACATTTTTCAAAAATGTCTGTAAATCTATCGGACCAAACTGCGTGGTCATCAGTCCGTAGCTTACAAACTACTTAAACCTAGGTAAACTAACCTACGGACAAACACACACTCCCATGCCCCAGGGAGGACTCGAACCTCCACGGCGAGCAACGGCGCGCTCCGCTGCGGGACGCTTTAGACCGCTCGGCTACTCCACCGCGGCGATGAAATTTTTTGAATGCTTATTGGCTGAGACTATCTGTTTATGAAATTTGAAGGGATGTGTAATACCGTTTGGTCGACAGTTAATCTAGATAATAAAAATGTTTAAACGTCTTTGAAGCTTAAGGTACTTAACTGCGGGGTCATCAGTCCCTAAACTTGCAAACTACTTATGAACTACTTTATACGAGGTATGTCCACAAAGTAAGTTCCGTATGGTTATATAAAACAAACGTGAATAGACACAGAAAAAATATTTATTGCATAAAAGTATACAACTATTAAACAACTTTTCTACATAGCTTACGAAATTTTGTAGGCATTTGTCATAGCGTGGTAGAAGTCTTTGTATGCCTTCTTCTTAGAAGGTTGCCGCCTCTGTGTTCAACCATGTGGTAACATGGTCTTTCAGCTCGTCATCATCGCTGAAATGTTGACCACCATGGACGGGTTTTAGGTGTAAGAAGAAAGTCGCTAGGAGCGAGACTGCACGGAGCATAATCCAACACGTCCGAGAGAAATTCTCGTAAGAGTTGTTTGGTCACATTCGCCTTGTGAGGTCGGGCGGCAACGTGAAGGGAAGAAGAAGACTCCTTTCATCTCTTCTTACACGTAAAATCTGTCCTTGGTGTTCAACACTTCAACGATGATGAGCTGAAAGAACACGTTTGCCACAAGGTTGAATACACTGGTGGCAACCTTCTATGAAGAATGCACACAAAAACTTGTCCCACGCTATGACAAGTGCCTACGTACTTTGTGGACATACCTCCTACTAGAGACGACACAAACATCCACGCCAGAGGGGGGAATCGAACCCCGACGGGGAGCGGCCTCGCGCTTCGTAGCATAGCGTCTCAATGCGCTGGGTCGCTCCGCCGCGGAAATCCAGATAATATGTGGAGTTACTATGATGGTGCGTAAGGTCCATTCTGTGAAGTCTTGTAACTTATAAGGAGACCACTTGGCGATCGGATTTTACAATTTATTTCTTTATCGTACGTGGAATTCAGAACTTAAATAAGTCACCCGACGCCTTTCGACGCAACTCTTTAAAATTTTCGAGAAATTCGACTTGGAACTTTCGCAAGTACATGAACGTACCAATTATTAAAACAGTTGCAGTGTCAGTCGGTGTAGCTCAGGTGGTAGCGTTCTGGCCTCACAATGATACAGTCAGTTTATTGTATCATTTTGCAAAGAGTTACACCACAAAGATATAATTTTTAATGGAACAATAGTTCTTTCTATCGTGTATTGGATTCGTTTTAACTAGCTGCATCCAAATCAATTTAAACTACATTCCTATCACTGTTAGTTTGGGAGCTACAACGATGGGAAGTGGTCGTTCATCTTCACAGAAGTGATCACTTTCCAATCTCCATTTCCCAACCATATGGAATCGAACCTGAAAGACACCCACCACGATGGATTCGAAGAAGGGCGGTTTGGCCACTTTACGGCCAATGTGCTAACCTTGAACATCGTGACAGTGTCAGAGAATGGGTGAACCATATTACCGCCGTGATTCACTTCGCTGCTGATGCATCAATTCCACAGTCTTCGGGACGTCCAAAACGACAGCCAGTCCCATGGTGGCCGATCTGCCAACAGGACCACGCGAGCGGCTCTGCGTCGTTTCAAGTGTCGTCCGACTTCAGAGTACCTCGCTGCTTTTCGGATTGCATGGGCCAAGTGTCGTCAGATTGTTAGAGAGAGCAAAAGGAGGTCATGGCAGCAGTTCCTGAGTTCCATTAACAGTTCTACAACCAGCACGAAAGTATGCGAGACCATCAGGAGGATTTCTGGAAGAGGAGGGAGGTGCCCTATAACTGCCGTAATGGGAAATGGCTCTATTAAAACACGCCCAGCAGACATTGTCCAGACCATGGCTACTTACTTCGCTAGCGTTACTGTCACTGCTATTCAGGATACAGAATTCCGGCGCTACTGATTGGCTGCTGATACTGGCCTCCCAGACTTCATGTCAGGACTTACTGAGGATTACAACCGCCGTTTCTCCCTGTGGGAATTGGATTCTACATTGTGTGTGGCTAGAGACACTTCGTCTGGTCACGATGCAATCCACTATGCTATATTACGGCACCTTACAGAGCGAAACAAACTTATCCTCCATGGCCTTTCTCGTGCCATTTGGATGTCAGGGGACTTTCCTAACTCCTGGAGGCGATTTTAATTCCCCTTTAAAACCAGGGAAAGATTTCACATGCCCTATCAGTTATCGTAGTGTTGCCCTCACTATTTTCATTGGAATGACCCTAGAGCGGATGTTAACCGCCGCCTTGTATGTTGGAGTCCAGGTAGCTCCTTAGTCGCTTCCAGTGTGAGTTCAGGAGATATCGTTCCACCTTCGATAACTTGGCCTCTCTGGAGACGGCTATACAACAGGCTTTCCTGCGCCATCATCAACTTCTGGGTGTATTTTTTGATATCGAGAAGGCCTAAGATACTATTTGGAGGCATCTTAGGCAGCTCCGCGAATGGGGATTTGGTGGTTGCCTTCCCATTTTTATTCGGTCTTTCCTTTCTCCATGTTATTTTACGTATCAAGTTGGTGACGTGCTCTCCGACTGCTTTGAGCAGAAAAACGGTGTCCGTCAGTATAGTGTTTTAAGTTTGTCTTTGTTTGCTATGGCTATTAACGGTATTACTCCTGTCGTGAAAAGTCCTCTCCAGTGTTCACTATTTGTTGGTGACTTCTCTGTCTTCTGTTCTTCCTCTAGCCTTGCAACTACACCTCGTCAGTTGCAGCTCAATCTCAGGCGGCTTGACGGATGGGCACAGAAGACCCGTTTTAAATTTTCAAACGAGAAGCCTGTGTGTGTTCTTTTTCACCGTTCACGGTCTATTTTAACCTTACCTGAACTACGGTTGAGGGACACTGTTCTGAATTTTAAAGACACTGTGCGTATCTGGGTCTCACATTTGACTCTAAACTTACCTGGTTGCCACATATTAAAGATTTGAAGAGACGGTGCCTCAAAGCACTAAAGTGTCTTAACCACACTTTATCGGGAGCAGACAGGACTTGTCTGCTCCGGTTTTATAGAGCCTTTGTGGGTACTCGGCTTGACTACGTGTGCACTTGTATGGGTCTGCAAGACCCTCTTATTTAAAAATGCTGGACGTGGTTATCATGAGGGGATTCGGCTCGCGTCTGGAGCCTTCCGCACCAGTCCCATACCAAGTCTTTGCGCCGAGGCTGGTGAGCTGCCACTTCACATGTGGCGACAGTTCCACGTGGCACGCGAGGAGTATAAGACGTTGTCTTCTCCAAATACACCACCTATCCACCTATCCAGTTGTGGCTCACCCTCCTATGTTACGGCATTTCCGTACCAGGCTATGAGCAACAAAGCCTTTTGGGATACGTTCTCAGGATTGTCTTTTGGATATGGATGTGTCCGATTTTAATGTTTTACAGCGAGTTTTAAGTAAATGTCAACCCTGGTTCCTCCATAGGCCTAGATTACTTTTAGACTTGACACATTTTAAGAAGGATTCTGCTTCCGATTTTACATTTCAATCCATTTTTTTAAATGTTAGATGTGCATCGTGATTTTACCGTGGTTTACACGGATGGGTCCAAACAGGAGGACCCGCTAGGCTTCTCCACAGTGTTCCCCAACACCACCATCAGAATTTCCCTCTCCCCTGCATACTCTGTTTTCTCAGCGGAGCTCCATGCGATACTGCGGGCGCTGGAGCAAATGCAGCGGGTTTGTGGCACACGGTTTCTTCTGTGCTCCGATTCTCTCAGTGCGCTGCAATCTTTACGCAATTTGTATCCAGCTGAGAAGACAGTAGAGTTCATACATCACAGAATGTACTCTCTGCAGCAGAGGGGGAAGCAAGTGACGTTCTGTTGGGTAGCAGGTCATGTCGGAATTCGTGGCAACGAAATGGCTGATCGGGCTGCCAAGGAGATCTGTGAAGGCTACGATATCACACATTGTGCCATTAGCTTGCCGGAAATCCTCTCTGTGATGCGGCTGAGGTCCCTTTGTCTGTGGGAGGAGGCGTGGCAGGCAGTGACGAGCAATAAACTGCGCTCGGTTAAGCCAACTGTCCGACCGTGGCGAACCTCCTCTGTCATTGCGGCAGCATGAAGTGGCCTTGACACATCTCCGAATCTGGCATTGTCATCTGTCACGCGGTTATTTACTCCGTCGAGAGGATCCACCGTTTTGCGATGCGTGTGGTGTGCAGATCACTGTACGCCACATTTTACTGGACTGTGTTTCATACCGTGCTGCTAGGGCAGCGGTGGCTCTTGGTGGTGCCCTGTCCTCTGGTTTAGCAGATAACGACGCGAGTGTGACGAAAGTTTTCAATTTTTGTGAACTGTCCGCACTCTGGCCTAAGCTTTTAGGCTGGAGGCTTTAGGGTGTTAACGAATGGCTCGCCGACCACTATTATATCAGGGACTACTATGTACCTTAGAGGACCATCTTACATTCTTACCTTTCCATATTTGTTTGCGTATTTGTTTCGTTCCCCTTATCGTTTGTCTAGTTTGGTAACTTACCTTTCGGTTTTTGTTCATTTCATTTTACTCAGGTCACACGTATCGCCTAATTATCTTGTACGGGCGCTAAAGACCTAGCTGTCGTACGCCCGTAACATCCTATCCTATCCTATCCGAATCGAAGGCCACATCCATGGAGTGGAAACGTCCGTCATCTGTCCGAAAGCACTCCGACTGCAGGTAAAGTGCTCCTCACCGTTATCTGGGACGAAATGCAACGACCTGATTTTTTCCGCCGCGGCGGAGCAGCCGAGCGCTTTAAGGCGCTATGTTCCAATGCTTGAGGCCGTTCCCCGTCGGGGGGTTCGAATGCCCCCTCGGGCATGGATGTTTGTGATGTCTTTAGTATAATCTAGTTCATAAGTAGTTTGTAAGTTTAGGCACTGATGACCCCGCAGTTACGTCCCATAGCTTTACAAACATTTGAACATTTTTTTAAATTATTTTTTCTTGAAAGGCTTTTTGGAGCTTAGAAAGCGGTATGACAAATGTCTAAATGTACTTGGAAATTATGTAGAAAAATAAAGATATGTTTTATCCTTTGTGTCATCTATTTTTTTTCTTTCATACAACAGTCGACAGGGGAAACTTAAGAAATTTAGACAAAACATAATGTCCACGGATTTTTTGAAAATCATCCAACAACTTATTATTATGTTCGGTCTTCTAATTGGGGGGGGGGGGGTTGAGAGTGTAGCTACTCCTCGGATCCACTCCCATCTCAGCTCCGAGCTTAGCTGCACTTCATACAACATCGTAATATATGCTCTGATGTACATGGTCGTACCTCTGGGGGCAAGTTCAGTCATTCGATGAAATGTGAACGTGATCTGAAGCAAAAAAGAAGTTTATACCCTTTCAACTTTTCTGTTTCGCGCCCCTGTGTTATGATGTGTTATGGAGGCGGAGGGGACATTGACAGGTGCAATAGTAAAATGGCAAAAAGACTACAACCCACCTAGGTCCAAAGGTAGAAGTCCTTACAGTAGTATGCTAAGCTTCCTTCTGTATGGTGTCCGTAGATTTGTTTGTGTGCTTGTATTCCATACAGCTGCACACTTTTATTCCATTCGTAAGGAAATTTTGATTACTTGATCTTCAAAACAATATGAATGCCAATGTCAACATAAAATTTGGTATGGTGCAAGGCGGAGGGTACTTTTCAACAGACGTCGACAGAAATTTACCGTTTTGCTACGATTTTGATGAAATTGTGCACACTTGACTTTCAAAATAAGAGGGAATGACTTGTATACTTTCGTACAGTCCATGGTGGCGGTTACTTTACAACAGATTTTCACACCAATAAAAAGTTGTATCCCCAGTTTCATTAAATTTGAACAACTGACCAACCAAATAAGTGGAAGATAATTAACTACTTAAAAGTTGATACGGTGCGCTGCGGAGTGTAAAACAGACAGCAACATCGTTTCATCGATCCCAGTGAAAGATATCACGTATATGAACGTTTTAATAGAGGAGCAAACTGACAGAGAGGAGAAGGAGAATAACAGTGAGATGAGGTAATTCACTTAGAGCGTGATAGGAGCAGATGAACGAAAATAGGGGAGGAGCGAAGGAACAGGTGAATAGAGTGAGGGATGAGGAAGAGGTGGACTCCTAGGAGAGGAGAAAAAGTTGGGAAAAATTGGACAGTTATCAGGGATTGATTTTTGGAGGTGGAGGTAGAGTTGATGGACAGAGAAACGGAGGAAGGAAGAGCTGGAAAGAGAAAAGACTGTAATTAATAAATAGTCCGGCAACGTGAAGGTTTAAGTTAGTTGAAAATAAATCCAAAATTATTATTACATTTTTCCACAGACCATAGTTTATATAACTATTTTGAAATTACTTTTTTAATAATTAAATAAACAAATTTTCCATTATGAAGAAATGTTGTATCATTTCCTCCTCGTGATTAAAAGACTGTACCCGTATCCTTTGTCATTTTGCGAAATGACGTCTGCGGATGACAGGAGGTAGTAAAGTTAATGCCGTCGTGGGTTTGCGACCTGCTGGCCAGCACATTACCTCCCCCCCCCTCCCCCACGCCCCTCGGCGAAGGGCCGTCGCGCCACAAACAGTTTCCTCGCTCTGGTTTCGGCGAGGGCAGCAGGCGTTTAATTCCCTTAACAGCCGCTGCAGAACAATTCAGCGTCCGCCCCGTCTTGTTTACGCTGATGGCAGTTCGTGCTCGCTCCGAATTGCTGACCGCCTAGCTCAATCTGACGGCGGCAGCGTCTTGTTGCTCCCAACTCGGCCTGACAAACTGCCACGAGAGAAAAATCTGTATTCCGACAAATCACTTATGGAGCTCATATTTTACTTCTGTCCTTCATTTCACTACTGCACGGGCCGAATAGGAAACCGACATTTTTGATTTAGTTTTGCTCTGTCGTTGGTGAGACGCGCGGTCTGAGGCGCCATGTCACGGATTGCATGGCCACTCTCATGGGAGTTTCGGGTCGTCCCTCGGGCATGGATGTGCGTGTGGTGTCCTTAGAATAAGATAGTTTGAGTTAGTTGGACTACTTTGCAAATCTAGGGACCGATAACGTCAGCAATTTAAACCCTGTTGTTTACTATCGCGTCCGAATAGAAGACGTCAACTGTTTCATGAAGTTTTTTTGGCTGACCTGATTTCTTCTCAAAATCAAATGTTCAAATGTTTGTAAATCTATCGGACCAAACTGCGTGGTCATCAGTCCGTAGCTTACAAACTACTTAAACCTAGGTAAACTAACCTAAGGACAAACACACACACCCATGCCCCAGGGAGGACTCGAACCTCCACGGCGAGCAACCGCGCGCTCCGCAGCGAGACGCTTTAGACCGCTCGGCTACTCCACCGCGGCGATTTCTTCTCAGGTGTTGACCCAACACAGATGGATGACGTTTAGCTCGCAGATCCGCAACTCTAAAGTGAGGTTTTGTGGGCTCTATAAAATAATCTGATAATGCAATACAGTTTTTAGGGGTGCCAGCTGCTTTAATTACGTCGTAGTAAAGCAGCAAATTACACGCCCCTGCACCAGTGAAAGACACACACACACACACACACACACACACACACACACACACACACACACACACACATATATATATATATATATATATATATATATATATATATATATATATATATATTCGTGCACTCGGGCTTCGCAGCGCGATTCACATGCCAGCAATAGAAAAAATATCTGTAAAAATATCGTCCTGTGCATACTTCAGGCAGTAAATAGACGTCGAAAATTGAGTTGGGTGTGTGTCCCATACGTCAGTGTGTTTCAGAATCACACAACTACGCCATCAAACTTCTAGAGGATGTGGGAGGTATCTTGAGGAACAAAATGAGCATGGAAACCCATGACAACAAGCGTCATTCAACGACGCTACGGAGAGTCCAAGTTACAGGCACCAGCTCCTGCCGCTAGACATCCCCTCCAGCAATTTAGACGCTTCAAAATGCCAGATACATCACAATATCGCTTAACGTATCAATCGGGGTCCTCTAGGGGCCCCAGAGAGTGTTTTTGTGATATTTCTGCAATTATAAAAACAAATCCATTCTTAATTTTTAATGTGTATTGCATCCATTTAATATACATATTTCAAAATTACATCTATGATGTGTTTGTTTAAAAAACTGTAAAATAAAAAAAGAGCCTACTTGGGATCCTGGCGGGACCCCGCTTGGTAGACTACGTTACATATTAATTTTTTTCTATTTTTCAGACTTAGAACGCTGTAAATTTACAAAAAAAAAAAAAAAAAAAAATGTCCAACAACCAAATCTCATACGATGAAATTCTTTGGGTGCTAAATGAAAGTGATCTCAGTGACACAGAAGATGACTTGAGCGAATCCGATGATGATTTTATTCCAGAATGAGATGCATCAAAATCGGAATTGTGAATTCAGATGGTAGTGACATTGCCGGCGAAAATTCTGATGGGGGCTTCCGATAATGGAGATGAGTTCATTGCAAAGTCACGGCGAAAATGGACAAGTTCTGTGCCTCCAGTGATTCGACGTCGTCAGTGTAACATTGTGAATTTATCTCTCAGGACAATACGGCCAAGTGATCTTGCAACAGCAATGTCTGATGGTTTCAACATGTTCTTTGATGACAGAATTGTAAATACTGTAAGTTCCTTCACCAATTCTGGAGAGTTACATGTTGTTCAGCATTTCAAGGCAAATACTGCTGTGACCCGTATGACAATTTTGACAGACTTAGAATCTGTCGAAGTGAGAGCGTTTTTTGGTGTTTTTCGTATTGCTGGAGCTCTCCGAATTACTTACTGTCATCGAAAGAACCTACTTAGAGTAATCTTGTACACTACTATGCTGAAAAACGTGGATAACGTGGATGACACAGGCTTGGTACGTTAAGGGACATTGACGTAACTTGTTCTAATATTTACCAAAGGTACGCTGAAGTTTTCAGTTCGCTCCCTCCGGGAGGACTTCTGTTTGTCTTTCATCGATCATAAATGAGCTGTCATTAGGAACCACAAATTTAGCTTATTGATTTATCATTGTAAAAGTTTTGTGAAGAACACTATCGAGAACGAATATAACGTCATTTCGGCTACTCTCATAATCAGATCGGTAATTAATGTTAAAGGCATATTAGAATGACGGGTTACAAAATATGTATTTGGTTGTTGTACAGATAAGATAGTAAAATAGATTTATTGGATTGTAGTCAAATTAACGTGAGAAACTTTTTCATGAGTATGATAATGAGTATCAGAGGAAGAAAGGACAGCTACAACCACCAAGACTCATTGGAGATGCTGTTTAAACTAAATGAAGGGAAGAGCAAAATTGAATGGAGATATATATGAAACGCTGAATAAACGGTCTCTGGAGGGTATTGCTGCGCACTTTACGGTGGCACCGCAATTCGTAGACGGAAGTGCCCGTCGACACGTAGGCATCGATCCAGCTGGAGGGTGACGTCACTGGCCACGCAATCAGTCACTGTCCGCGCGTAAGAGGCGACCCGACGCGCGCCACTTAGCGTCGCGGGGCTGCCGCCCTGCCAGGGGCAGTCCACGCCGATCGTTCGCGCAGCTTACAACTAACCAGTAGATAATCACTTCCCGAGCAGGTAGTCCTTGTCTAATCGACTCCAGTTAAATGGAACAGCGGCACCGTGACGTAATACTGTGTCCAACTGATATTTATAAATTGTGTGGAGTGTAGGATGGCTGGCTCATGGCCATAGGTATTGAGTTCCAACGAATTTTCATCGCTTATAGATCACGTCATTGGTGGAATGGGTTGGGATATTCAAATGTTCAAACGTCTGTAAATCTATCGGACTAAACTGCGTGGTCATCAGTCCGTAGCTTACAAACTACTTAAACCTAGGTATATTAACCTACGGACAAACACACACATCCAAGCCCCAGGGAGGACTCGAACCTCCACGGCGAGTAACCACGCGTACCGCAGCGAGACGCTTTAGACCGCTCGGCAACTCCACAGCGGCAAATGGGTTGGGGAAAGATGACATATGGTGTAACATATCGCGTTCCCGTGATAAATTGCGCTAATACTGGCTAGACGTATTCTGATTGGCTGCCCCCACCTCTGTATGAGACCCATCTACGATTTTTTTTAATTATAAATATTAGATAAACTAATGTATAGAACTTAACGTGATTTTGTGTAATTTATGTGTTTATATGAGGCTTTATTTCGGTATGTTTCGTTTATGTAATTATGCACTAGTTAACAAAAGCAGTTGAATGTAGAAGTCTTAGAAAAAGCTGCTCGCGCCAAAATTGATGGTTCGCGGGACCAGAACTACCAGTGGTAGTCAGCCCAGCAAAGACGGCTCTCGCGTTAACGACTATGACAATCCTGCTCTTAATGTAGTCTGTCAGGCACTTCCAAATTTATATTTTTCACCTACTGTAATAAGAATGCAAGTGTACGAAGGTCATGGACAGTATTACATATGTCGCTTGTTGCTTCAGGACATTACATAAATATTATGAAACAACTGACATGCCTTTTTATTTGGAAAGTAGCCACAGTCATAAACGTTCCACAGCACTTCACTTCAAGGTACCTGTGCGCTGCTTCTGCGTGGGGACAATAACGGAAAAGAAAAACGCCAGGTTTGTGAACATAAACTTTAACTACACACAATTATGATGCATGTAGTTGTACGGCCCTCACGTGCAGTATTACGGAATTAAACCTTGTGACATTGGCACGCGTAGGGTGGTAACACCTCCGAGGGAAAGTGTCAGAGAAAGTCTTACAGAGACAGATAAATTATATAACATATCAGTCACTTTTTTCAAACTATCTATCCCGACCCCGCCGTGAGAGGTACAGAAATCTTCTGATGATGTTGGGGGAAGTATTGTCTATGGAACTTTGAAGATTTCTGTTTCTGTCTTCAGAATAATGAGTGGCTTAACTCCGGCGGCCACGAATTCATTTCTTGTGCCTGTCTCTTTAAATGCACGCTACGTTCTCAATTATTTGAGTTTTTATCCCACTCTTCAACTTCCCAAGAAATCTTAACAGCTTCCTCTAGTACCATCACACTTTTCCCTGATTCCTTAACCCGTGTCCTATAATCCTGTCACTTCTTCTTGCCTAATTTTCCATGTGTTTCTTCCTTTCCTTCCCTTCTAGAGAACTTACTCATTTCTTATCTTATTAGTCCACCTAGTTCTAAATATTCATCTGTTGTAACACATCTCAAATACTTCGATTCTTTTATGTACCGGTACCGGATTTAGTACTGTCCAAGTTTTACAACGGTACAAAGCTGTACCTTGTTCAAATGTTCAAATGTTTGTAAATCTAACGGACCAAACTGCGTGGTCATCAGTCCGTAGCTCACAAACTACTTAAACCTAGGTAAACTAACCTAAGGACAACACACACAACCATTCCCCAGGGAGGACTCGAATCTCCACGGCGAGCAACCGCGCGCTCCGCAGCGCGACGCTTTAGACCGCTCGGCTACTCCACCTCGGCGTTCCGACCTTCTTTTAGGTCTCCAGACACCAGATATTCCTGAGGATAATGTATCCATAACTAAATCTGGATTGCGATTTCCATTTATTCTAGTTACAAGAGTGATCAATTTTTTGCGTATTCACGCTGTTTTCTACCCTGACAGTTGATTATTTTTTATCTTATATGTTATCAATGTTATCATTTGAAATGAACTTTTATAGCACGTGCTAACGTGCGATAAAAAAATAAAAAATTAAAAAAATCATAACGCATCAATGCGCTCAGCCACGCCACCGCGGTGCTAACGTCTGATTTATCTGATTACTTTCCATCCGTGTGTCGTTCCCAAAGAAACCAGCTAGAACAGCAGTTGTTTAGTAAACGGTAAGTTGCATTTACTATTTTCAGTGAACCTTCCCCGTATCCTATCTTACGTATTGATAGGATGGGTTGTACCTATTTGAAGTACTGTAGGAAGCTTAATAATTTCATAAAGAGAACTGAATCGTTGTTAGGCAAACTACAGTAGTGTTGAAGTGTGTGTAGAAAGAATACGGAACAATACTGTCACCAGATATTAATCATTCGGGATACAGAAATATACGAGGGGGAGTTAGAAAATATTTTTCCCATGTGGACTGTGGGCAGAGTTGTGTAAGAAAGGAAAAAAAAATAGTATGAGACATTAAAGATAAGACATATCTGTATTTTTCCACGTAATATCCGAGTACATTGAGACATTTGTTAAATACCTTTATGAGTTTCAAAAAGCCGCCCAGGAAAATATCAGGGCGTTACATACGGGAGAAGGGTTGAACGACTACAGAGTGAAAACATCCGTCATCACCTGTCAGAAAGAAGTTCAAAAGCACTCGTCTGCAGGTAAAGTGCTACTCACCGTTACCTGAGACGCCCAAGGAGTTTTGTTACTGGACTTTTTGGAGCATGCAGCCATCAATGCTGCGCGGTATTGTGTCGAAACTGAAACAGGTGATCCGGAAAAGCGGCCTGGCATTCTTAGATCTGGCGTTCTGCTGTTGAATGACAATGCAAAACAACACTTGGCGCCTACACCAAAGAGATTAGAATAGAGGGAGATGCCCTTAGCGCTACACAAGTGAAACCATTATCGCCTTATTACGGAGCCAATGACATTGCGATAACGAGTGTCTGTTCGTTGTATTCTCGGTTGAAACTGGAACTTTACCTGAATAATAATAATAATTTCGTGTGGCAAATTGGCCTGGTCAAAGTCTTTCAATTGGACGCCACTTCGGGGACCTGCGTGTACCTAACTACCTCCAGTTATTCAAATGTTCAAATGTTTGTAGAGCTTATGGGACTTAACTACGGGGTCAACAGTCCCAAAACTTGCAAACTACTTATGAACTAGCTAATACTAAGGACGGCACAAATATCCATGCCCGAGGGGGGATTCGAACCCCCGACCGTAGTGGCAGCGCAGAATGTGACTAACGCGCCGCAGAACGCTCGACCACCGCGGCCGGCTACCCCAGTTATCCAACCGGGAAAGGGGACCTACAGCTTAACGTGGAACCAGAAGCATGTGTCGTTTCTGGCAACTCCTCTCATCGTTGAGAGGTGAAGGATGGGTTCAAGCGCAGATTGAAAACATCCGAGGTCCGACCATGTTTCGAACCCGTGACGCCGGCCGCGGTGGCCGCGGGGACTGAGGCGCTTCAGTCACGGTCTGCACGGCCACTACGGTCGGGGGTTCTAATCCCCCCTCGGACATGGATATTTGTGCCGTCCTTAGTTAGTTCATAAGTAGTTTGTAAGTTTAGGGACTGATGACCCCGTAGTTAAGTCCCATAGACTATACAAACATTTGAACATTTTTTTGAACCCGTGACCCTTCAGTTTCCAGTCAAGCGCTTTACGCCATGACCACCAGTCCCGACTACTTTACGTGAAAAGATAAATAAGGTTACCCGCATTACCTATATATGTTCAGGCAGCACAGAAAAAAAGTCACTTGCTATTTTACACAGAAAAATTTTGTTGCTAAATTAATACTTACTATTTCTTTCACTGTTTATCTGTTAATGAATCCTAATTTTCATTTTTACGAGATGTAGGTTCCTTTGAAATTTCAAGGACCTGGTGGTACAGAATCTTAGTATGAATATTTAATGACGTGGAAGCCGTAGAAAGAATTTTCGTATTTATTCAATACAAAAATTGTCTCTTCAGTACTGAGCGTAGGAAAATTGGTTCTGTCGTTATTGAAAAAAAAATCTTGTTTTGCATTCATTTTGAACTGCTACAACAGACAGTTGCAATTCTTGTAGAGGACTTGGGTATTATTACGATACGTACTTATCGAATGAGATTCAGCGTTAATAAGTCACCAGCTCTCTGGAAGGTCTGTTTTTGACCACAAAGGTATGCTATACCAAAACTGTACTCAGAAATAACATTTACATGTTTGAAAGGTAACAGAGCAAGAACGACACAGTGCTTCATTCTGAAGCATATTTCGTTGGCTCCACAAGATGGCGGACTGGCTTCAATCGGCAGCTAAGCTTTGTATACTAGCACCGTCTCCACTTATTTCATCCTCCTTGGCCTACACCATGCGCCATGTTGAAGCTTATAAAGCAGTATGACAAATGTCTCAAAGTACTTGAAATTTATGTAGAAAAATAAAGCTATGCCTAATCTTAAATGTCTCATTTTTTATATATTCCCCCCCCCCCCCCTTTCATACGCATCTCTTACCACAGTCGGCAGGGGAAACTTATTTTCCAGCTCCCTCTCGTACATAAAGAATTATAGCGGAAACCAATTTTTAGTGCCCGGATATTTATTTATTTATTCGAGGTTTGAGTTAGTACTTCTCATATACCTCCTATCTCTGCCCATCTCCTTTTTTAATAACATGTCCACTTTCGAAGACTCATTCAGCTATATGTGTGTATACTGTAGAAATTATGAATTGAAACGTCATATCCAATGCCGTAATTTAGTCCATGAACAGCGGAAAAGTAGTAAGCGAGAAACGTTTTTCCCTTTCATCGTTTCCGTGTCAGCGAGAAAAGGTGTAATAAAGGTTTGAAATTATGTTTAATGCGTGTTGCAAGTCGCAATCACACGATATGGCAGTTTCTTGCGATTCCTATTATTTATGACGTCATACATCTTGAACCATGTGTCGTATGTGGTTCTTACCCTTACAGCATTTGTTGCCTCACGGTAAGGAGTTTGTGTACCAAATTTTGTTGAAATCAGTGCAGTGGTTTAGGAAAAGAAGAAGAGTAATTTCGCTTAATACCGCAGCTTTCAAGCTTCTCATTGTTTATGACGTCATATCTCTTGAACTATGTGACCTACAAAAACATTATTTCCAGGTTCTCGAGTTTTAGCGAGACTAACGAACAGCAATTCATTTCTATCTTCGACAGTTCATATACGGGTTCAGATCGTGTAAAGCGAACTTTAGTCTTTCAAAGTATATTTCTGAACGCACCCAACACAACAAGTCATTATTTTACATGTTTTAAATCTAAATTTTCCTCACAATTTTTCCATATTGTATCACAATTTAAACCTTCCATGAAGTTCCACGAATGTGACATGAACATTATCCTGGACATGTGTGAGTGATTTGACCACTCTTTCCGTCCACTATCGAGCCGATGCTTAGTCTGATGATTATTTTATAAAGCTACTGGATCTAAAATATATATGATTTAAATTAATATGGTTTATATTAAGAAGTAAGTGATACGAAATATCCAAAAAATTTATTTCATACAAACGTTGTCCTGTCAAGCCGTACTCAAGTGATGCTCTTACAACCATGTGCCAATTGATTATTGTTCACAGAAAAAAAATCGCTTTCGGTTTTTCCTAAATTTTCCTACTTTCCGAGCGACTTTTTCAAATTTTTATTTTTAATGCGAACTTTCCTCTTGCTTTCAACATGAAATGTACAAAATTTTATCGCAGTTGGACGAACGGTATTGATAGCAAGCTGGAAAAAGCTGTTTCTGTTTTTCCCGATTTTCCACTTTTCCGGGCAACTTTTCCATATTTTATTACCGTTTAAACCTTCCCTGCACTTACTCGAATATTTCAAGACTAAAATTAGCCAAATCGGTTCAGCCGTACTGGTGTTTTAGCGAGACTAACGAACAGCAATTCATATATATATTGTCACGTTGCAATGGAAACAGGCTTGACTTCGAAGGCAACTAAACACAGCACTTATGGAAACAGGCTTGACTTCGAAGGCAACTAAACACAGCACTTATACTGAAAGCACGTTTATTACGAACTCAACATACACGCAGCACTGACTGCCTCTCAGGCAGAGTGCTCTGCTATTTATACACAGACAGAATTTACCAGAAATTAGAAGAACAGTTAACTTAAGAAACAAGTAGAATTTACAAGTGAACATAAGAAAGATGTAGAACCTTCTGGAATTGTAAATTACAAAGAAATAAATATTTTTGCCGGTGGGCGGGATTGAACGAGTGACCTTCTGCGCCGCAGTCCGTGACGCTATCCCCTGCGCCACGCCGGCAGTTGGTGTTCGTGGTCTCTCACGGCATATATATATATATATATATTATTAGCGCGGTATATATATATATATATATATATATATATATATATATATATATATATATATATATATATATATGCGTTCCAAGCACGGATCAAATGAAGAAAAAAATAAAACAGTTACTCTGCATTTGGTTAGTAGGTCAAGAAGACTCAGAATAAGTCGAAGTCGTCCATTTATTACACAGTTAGAGCTACTTCATATTTTCATTTTATTTTCCAATACTGCGGGGTTCTGTGCTTTTTTTTTTCTCTCTCTCTCTACCAGCTGGCATCAATGGATTGCGGTGTCGCGTTCCTGGAAGTCCGGATCACAAAGATTTACGGCAGCGCGGTTATCCTGCTATCTGCGTTAAGTCCCGCGGCGGAGTACCGCTTTAATCACCAGAACTGCTCCCCAGAGGAAAACAAATTCCAGTTAAGAGCGACGCTTCGATCGATGGCGCGATCGCCACGGGCCGATGTGTGTGTCTCGCGCCCTGCGTTAGCGTGAGGTGAGCGGACACTCGAGCCCCGGGGTGAACGCCCTGCTTAAAGGCCGGCCGGCGCTTCCCACCCCACAAGCCGACACCACCGCTTGTGCCGAAGAAATACACTCCTGGCCATTAAAATTCCTACACCACGAATACGACGTGCTACAAACGCGAAATTTAACCAACAGGAAAAATATACTGTAATAGGCAAATTTTTAGCTTCGCAGAGCATTCACACAAGGTTGGCACCGGTGGCAACACCTACAACGTGCTGACACGAGGAAAGTTTCCCACCAACTTCTCATACAGAAACAGCTGTTGACCGCCGTTGCCTGATGAAACGCTGTAGTGATGCCTCGTGTAAGGAGGAGAAATGCGTACCATCACGTTTCAGCCTTTGATAAAGGTCGGATTGTTGCCTATCTCGATTGCGTTCTACATCTACATCTACATACATATTCCGCAATTCACCGTAAGGTGCATGGCGGAGGGTGCAGTGTACCACTACTAGGCATTTCCTTTCCTATTCCACTACCAAATGGAACGAGGATAAAAAGAATGCCTATATGCCTCCGTACGAGCCCTAATTTCTCTTATCTTGTCTTTGTGATCTTTACGCGAAATGTAAGTAAGCGGCAGCAAGATCGTACTACACTCAGCTTCAAATTACGGCCCTCTAAATTTACTTAACAGAAATTCACGAAAAGAACTCGCGCATTGGTCGAACCTACCGGTAACAAATATAGTTGCTCGCCTCTCGCCTCTGAACCGCCTCTATGTCTTCCTTTAAACTGATCTGCTGCGAATCCCAAACACTCGAACATTACTTAAGACGTGGTCGTAAAATCTTTTCATACGCGGTCTCCTTTACAGGTGAAGTACATCTTCCCAAAATTCTCCCAATAAACCGAAGTCGGCTGTCCGCCTTACTCACAACTGTCCTTACATGTTCGTTCCATTTCATATCGCTCTGCAATGTTGAACGACGCGACAGCATCATGAAGCTCACTAATAATGCTGTATTCGAACATTATAGGATTGTATTTTCTACTCATGCGCGTCACCTTACATTTTTCTACATTGAGAACTAGCTGCCATTCGCACCAACTAGAAATTTTGTCTAATTCATCCTGTATGCCATCACAGTCAGTTACAGACGACACCCTCCCATACACCACAGCATCATCAGCAAATAGCCGCAAATTACAACTTACTCTGTCCATCAGATCATTTATATAGATAGAAAATAATAGCGGTCCTATCACAGTCTCCTGGGGCACGCCTGACGATACACTCGTCTCTGATGAACACTCGCCGTCGAGAACAAAGTACTGCGTTCTATTACTTAGGAAGTCTTCCAGCCAGTCATAAATCTGTGAACCTATTCCATAAGCTCGTATCGCGACATTGCCGCTAGCGTTGGTCGCGATCCAATGACTGTTAGCAGAATATGGAATCGGTGGGTTCAGGAGGGCAATACGGATTTCCGTGCTGGATCCCAACGGTCTCGTATCACTAGCAGTCGAGATGACAGGCATCATTCACATGGCTGTAACTGATCGTGCAACCACGCCTCGATACCTGAGTCAACAAATGGGTACCTTTGGAAGACAACAACCATCTGCACGAATAGTTCGACGACGTTTGCAGCACAATGGACTATCAGCTCGGAGGCTATAGCTGCGGTTACCGTTGACGCGCCTGCGATGGTGTAGGCAACGACGAACCTGGTGGTGCATGAATGGCAAAACGTCATTTTTTTCCAGATGAATCCAGGTTCTGTTTACAGCATCATGATGGTCGCATCCGTGTTTGACGACATCGCGGTGAACGCACATTGGAAGCGTGTATTCGTCATCGCCATACTGGCGTATCACCCGGCGTGATAGTATGGGGTGCTGTTGGTTACACGTCTGGGTCTCCTCTTGTTCGCATCGACGGCACTTTGAACAGTGGCCGTAACATTTCAGATGTGTTGCGACCCGTGGCTCTATCCTTCATTCGATCCCTGCGAAACCCTACATTTCAGCAGGATAATGCACGACCGCATGTTTCAGGTCCTGTACGGGGCTTTCTGGACACGGAAAATGTTCGACTGCTGCCCTGGCCAGCACCTTCTCCAGATATCTCACCAATTGATCGGATAGGAATTGAAACTCGTGCAGATGTATACAGGCATTAGCTTTTCCTTCGTTCTATCTGGGAGTTGAACAAGAAATCAAGTAACTAGTAGTCGTACTGAGTATCCCCCGCCACGCACCTTTTGCTGAATTGCGGAGTATGTATGTATATGTAGAAATCAAATTCAAACCTCGACTTAATTAATGGTTCTTAGCGGGCCCTGGGTTTCAGAAATGAATCCGATTCCCTCGTCCATCGTTATTGAAATAAACATAAAATATCGACTACATTAAGAACCACAACTGGTCTCCAGTAGCTGAACATAACTATTTATATGCAATGATCGAAGCGAGCGAGGTGCCGGAGTTGTAGCACACTCAACCCGCATTCGGGAAGTTGAAATAAACGGTGCTTCAAATCAGTATGGACCACAGGGCACATTACACTTCATGTCAAACCATCCAACATCACTATTTAGTCCGTCTGCCATGTCGAAAATATGAGTCCATTGCTGCGTGCGGCCTGAGCCACACTTAAACTTTACCACAGCTCTTCACCAGCTTAAGTCTTCTTTACCGACCACCTGTTTGCCAATCGTCAGAATGAGGTGCTGTTAGCAAAGGCCCTTACGTCCGTTGTTCGCTGTCGTAGCCCATTTACGTCAGAATAACCGCATTGGCCTAAGTGGACACTTTAGTTATACTTCACACATAGTTTCTTGTGTTGTTTGTTATCACGGCCAAATCAACGCAAAAGCTCCTGCTCTCGGTCGTTAAGTCAGGGCCTTCGTTCGCTGAATTGACAGTAGTGTGGGGTAATGCTTGAAATTGGTATTCTCGGCACACTCTTTTTATAGTGCATCTTGGCATATTACATTTCCGAACGATTTCCTGAATGTAATGCACCTTACGTACAACTGTGAATACGACACCGTGAACAAAGTCTTATAATTCGCACCAACCCCGCTTCAAATGACCAAGCTGTCGACGGGACGTTAAACCCTAAGCTTCCTTCCAACTCCCATCATGCGAACATAATAACTTAGCAAATCTTTTCACGTGTATGAACGGAGTGTAAATAACAGCTCCGTCAATGCACGCTGCTTTGTGTACAACTTGATAATAAATTCAGTTGGGATGATAACACAACCGAACTGCAGAAACGACGTAACAAATCTGTATTTGCATTTCGTGTGTTATCAGATGTAAGCGATATAAAAAAAGGCTAGCATATTTTGTTTACTTTCATTGCATAATGTCACATGCTATGATATTTTGCGATTACTCTTCAACCTGTAGAAGTCTCTTCAAATAACTTGGATTACTAGCTACTTCATCTCATTATATTTGTTCCTTAACGAAATATAATAAATAATAAATCAATTGTTTCAACAAACAGTTCAGTTCATACTTACAATACTAGGAACAAAAACGATCTACGGAAGGACATGAAAGCACTTACTTTAGTTCAAAAAGGGGTCCACTGCCCAGGAACACACTTTTCAGTAATTTTCCAGCAACCATAAAAATTCTATTTACAAATAAAGATCATTTTACAAGGACCCAGGAACAACTTATTCTACTCCATTAACGAATTCTGAATAGGACGAAATGCAAATATTCTATCGTAATTGTACCTGTGCGTTTCGCTACCCTAAGAGTTTCGTCACATACAGTCATAATCTCTCTCTCTCTCTCTCTCTCTCTCTCTCTCTCTCTCTCTCTCTCTAAACAAACACACACATGTATCGCGATTCACATTGATCGGTGTGAAAAGGGCATTTATACCATTTGTTTCTCAACCCTCCGAAATTTATTTGGGTTCGCGTTTATCATTCAGTGCTCTTGACCAGCATGCGTTTGCGGCCGTGTTGAACAACAGGTGGAGTAGCTTTTCAACCGTGTTGTATTTTTTTGGCTGTAACTGCAGTATTAGCGACGTTGATAGGTTTGAATGTTAATCTTTGGAGTGCTCTTTGCCGGATCCCGCACGTCATTTGTTAGTTTGTGTGTAATTGAGTGTTAAGCATTGAATTGACCTAGTAAATTATTAACAAACCCTTCCAAAACACTTCACTGTGGAGAGAGAATTTACCGACAGGTTATCCTCATTTGCTCATTACCATAATATGTAATGGAACAACCCTCCCTTCCTTAACACTCTCCCCCCCTCCAGTCCGGGTGTGCTTGCATTATTTCTTTTTATATTTATCACATTTGTGATTCATACTGGCGTATGTCTGATTGTTTATATCTCAAAACGGAAAGAAAATTATAAATACATGCCGTTTACGTGATAACCTATGTGGAGAGAATTAAGCAAAATTTTGAAGAGATATTTGTAAACTTGTGGGACCAAACTGCTACGGTCATCAGTCCCTAGTCATAAAAACTACTTACACTAACTTAGCCGCGCGGGAGTAGCCGGCCGGTCTGGAGCGACATTTTATGGATCTCGCGGCCTCCCGCGTCGGGGTTTGAATCCTCCCTCGGGCATGGTCGTGTGTGTTGTCTTTAGTATAAGTTAGTTCATAAGTAGTTTGTAAGATTAGGGACTGATGGCCCCGCAGTTAAATCCCATAAGCTTCGCCGGCCGCGGTGGCCGAGCGGTCTGCGGCGCGCCAGTCACCGTCTGCACGGCCGCTACGGTCGGGGGTTCGAATCCTCCATCGGGCATGGATGCTTGGGTCATCTTTAGTATAAGGTAGTTCATAAGCAGTTTGTAACTTTAGGGACTGATGACCGCGCAATTAAGTCCCTTAAGCTTCACAAACTTTTGCACATTTGAAACTAACTTAACCTAAGGACAATACACACACCCATGCCCCAGGAACGACTCGAACGTCCTGTTCTAATTGTACTTATCCACAGCAAGGCGTCTTAGATCGCTCGGCCACTCCAGCGCGACTACTTGAAGAGACTGCAGGAGCAAAGGGTATGGAGAGAGTAGAGAAGGGTAATGGATTCAAGCTGTTACTCGTTAGTCACTACAGACACGTACTATTACCTGTTTCATTATTTTGGATAATTAAACTTACAACGCAAAAATCGACCTCTTTTTGCAGTTTGTTTCATAAAGTAACTGTTTAACTTGTCGTTTGAAGCACTCTCTCTTGGTATGTCATACTTCAATGCGACTGACAAGAGGATATTGTAGACAAGTTTTCGGTGTACGAGAAAGATCAAGAGTGTTTTAGTCGTTGGAATGCCAGCGATAAAATGTGTTCTATGGACATAAAGCGGTAACATCTGCGAAAATTTCGTGGTATTTGCGGCTCCCTATCGATAGTTCTGAGTTCGTCATGTCAAAATCTTTAATTCTTCACGGCATGCAACTAGCCTACAGGAAAATAAGAAGTTAATGAAATTATGATCTTTTGTACGTATTATGTACCTGTTGAGGTGACTATCATAATTCATGTCTGCGTTATAGTTTATTCCAATGAAGCATAGTCTTCCAGAATATCTGAATATCTTAAAAATTCAGACACAGGCCTGGGAGATGGACTAAAGTATAATAATACAAAATTACACCGAGGCTGTAATGGAAGTACTTAAACTCAGCGCGGATGGGTTGAAAAGTACATTGAAGGCTTGCATATGGTGGGAAACGTGAGTAGTGAGATTTGGAGTCGCTATGGAGAACAAAGATATCAAGTACAGGAATATGGAAGACTCTCAGATAAGTACAAGTAGAACAGACATATAATATTCCTCCGTAATTCTTTCAATTATTTGGGTAAATGGCAACTAAACGAGTACTCAAGTTGGTGTATGGACCTCTAAGACTGGTGACTTCCTATCAGACATTTGAAAAAATATCATCCACACTGTTCTGAAGACAACAATGGCAGATAAATGTGAGGACCACTAGCTTAACAGCTAATGTTTCCAAGCTTCTAAAAGAAATAATAGTCATAAGAACGGAAAAGAACCAGTTTGGCTTTAGTAAAGGCATCGTAGAGACAGTCCTTCCATTGCGCCTGACATTAAAAAAATAAATAAAAAACTTTACGATATGGTACGTCCATAGCTTTTGTCGACCTAGAAAATGCGTCCAGCCGTATAGAATGGTGGAAAGTTCAAAATTTTGATAAAAATAAATGTAGGAAAAGATTAACAATATAAATATACTTAGAGGGAACAATGAGACTGAAAAGCTATAAGCAAAGTGCTCTGATTAAAACAGAATATAGACAGGGATGCAGTCTTTCGTTCCTAGTTGTCAATATAGTAATATACATCGAATAATCAATGATAGGCGGAATGTCTTGAATAGAAAGCGTAGTGAGTACTAAATATGGTTTCAAAGTAAGCTCCAAAACAGCATTCTGCTTTCAAAGAAGCATAGTAGCTCATGTCCTTAAAAAATAATTGGCACGGGAAAAGGGTATTTCTGCAGAAGAGACGTCCACTGGAAGGACATACAGCCGTATACTGTTACCAGTGACCACCATGTCGACGGGATGTTAAACCCCAATCTTTTATCCTTTTCTTCTGAGAATGTACTGCAGATTTATTGAGTTGGCCTAATCAAATGTACCGTTCATGTTCACGTACATGCGCGTTGCCACTGCAATTCCTGTCTCAGCTACGCATACTTCCACACACTCGCATTCCACCTTATATACTCCTGCTGCGTGTAGTGCCTTTATCTTGTCCCCTGTGGAGCCCAGCACATCCTGAATCTTGCGGCTACAACAGACGACTGGCTGGACACCAAACCGGCGAAGATGTTTGGCAATTCGGTCTGTGATGTTTTTTACATGTGGTAAGCGCGCTTCTTGACCGACACTTTATTTAAGTGACAGCCATCGTCCATTAAGACGCGGTACAACAGCCGGAAAACTTTTATGTCAACTGACTCTGGCCGTGGAACCTTACGCAATTGCATTGCGGAATAGTTACTATGGTACTAGATGGAGCGATAGATTGCAAAACCTGGCATGAATGACAATTATTGTACTTTTTCCAGCAAATAATTCACTACCTACTGAGCTTCTGGAACTTTGAGATAATGAAAGTGCCTCATAGTCATAGAACTGCTGATTCAAAAACTACTTCTAAAATAACAGCGTTATACAGTTTATTGTCTATGACGCTCCTATTATTCTTTAGTGTTTTTCTACTTTTTCACGACTCTCGTCAAGGAACCTGCATCAGTGCTTTCATCTACGTGCAGGATGTAAATTTCCCATTCTGGAACAGTCCTCACTGTTGACGTTGAGTTATATGCAGATCTAATGTTGAGGAAACGTGTATAAACAGTCAGAAGTGACGCTATCATCCAGGAAGTTGCCTTTCTCTGAATGTGGCAGTCAGATTAAGTGACGCGCTTTACATATTAAGATCGTTTCTCATCCCACACCTCATGTATCATTCATGAACTGTTTATGCGTAGCGGCAGAAGTAGCAATACGTGTTTCACAAGCGAGGGCTCTAATTTTATTAAGACTTAAAAATATAGGGATGAAATTTGATTCGGTTTTTGATACTGGTTCTATATTAGTAAGCATGGAGGTCCTGGTTAGATTCCCGGTCGCATCAGAAATTTTAATTCAATGGTTCACATTTATCTTTAATGTTGATGAAAACTGTTTTCACGAAGTATTTTCAGTCGTGTATTTTACAACAATGTACCAGTGGTTGACAACAAATGTACCTTTTCCGAAAAAATGTTTTGCACACTGATCTGAAGATTATTGCTCATGGAAACTGGTAACAAGTAAATAAAGGATTGTTAAATTGCTATCTATGGCGTGATTTCCTATTCGTAGGTTTCATCAAATTTCTGAGTTCATTTTCCTGATCCTGCAATGTCAATGTAACAAAGTACACAGATCACAAAGAATGGTATTCAATCATACTAAATAATACAAACAATGTTGAAGCAGAGAAAAATTTAGTAACTGACAAGATATCATGGAGTCCTACAAGTTTCGGGTCCCTGCTATTGTTCGTACAGGATTTTAACTTGAGACCATTACATATATCGAAATTGTGTCAAAAATATTCTAGGGAAAAGTTAAATATTACTAAAAGGGAAATAAGACCAAAAACTGGATGCCACCTAACCTAACCACCCCTCCTGCAGGGAGGACTTAGTTTCGTATTTTCAAATGAATTCACCATTCCACCCATTTTATTCTACCCTTGGGTTCTCTACCAATAAGTAACTACTGCTTGCACAAAACATTGTTTTCCATTGATGGTAGATGCTTCTCTAATGGAGAAATAACAAGTGTGCTTATTTATACAATCGACGCATTTGATTCTACATTTCATTCGCGATGGAAATATAAAGCTTAGTTTTTAAATTTTGATTGTACAGTATAGCATGGCCAGCTATTTCATTCTCTGGTTAGAAACTACGGTTAACGTGATCCAGGAACCACTTCGTACGTGCCATAATTTTCTGTTTCCATCGGAATGATTGATATAAGTTGTCCCTGTGGTGTCGCACAAGTACAAAGTGCGCGCCACCTACTTTCGCCGCGCGCCGCCATGCACGCACGGCGCGGCGTTCTCACGACGACAGCCACGAGCGCCCTCTGCTGCAACCCCGCTCGTGGCCACCACGGAAAGACACCGGCCACTTGGGACTGAGATAGCAACCAGTGAGAACCTTCGTAATCAGATAGGCACCAGTGAAGACTTTGCTATCGTACAGGCATTAGGCAGGCCTCTAACAACTATGTATCAACATTCTGCAGTACTATGTAAAAGTTAAGTATTGTTACATTCTGTGCAATATATATCTCTTTCTAATTTACTCTAGTGTTTATAGTTTCTGGCTGCTCCCCTCCGTACCTGCACCAGCGTGCTATCTTATTCCTGTGTCGGTCTCATCCACTCGGCCACCGACACCTGCGACGAGGCTGGGACACAAAAGCGGCGACGAAGTTGGGACACAAAAGTGGCGACGAGGATGGGATACAAAAGTGGCGACGAGGAGTGATAGAACCTTGGACCAGCACGCTTGCAGCAGCCAGACAGCAGCAGTCGGAGCACGCAGAAATTGCTCCCGCCCACCCACCCTTATTATAAGATTTTTGGGGGAATATATTCGGTTACGTGTTTTGTGGACTTTTTTTGTTGCAGAGCGTCCTCTTTCATATTGCATTTGTGTTTTAAGTTACTTGTATACGCGGCGCCTAATCGGTCAGCATGGCCACTACCCCGAACCCAAACTTAATGGAAATTATTCAGTTACAGACGGCGCAAATCACTCAACTACTGCAGGCCGTGTCGCAGTTGACGGCACAGGCTGCTCACCAACAACAACAGTCGTCACATCAGCAGCCCACACCTGCCGCAGCACCGCTTCCTACATTTCGCCAGTACAACGAACGTGAGGAAGAATGGAGCGACTATTTCGCACAGTTTCAAGAACTCGTCGCGGCTCATCAAATTACAGGTCAGAGAGTGAAGAACCTTTTCTTATCGATTGTGGGCCCCCAGACCTTCGTATTATTGCAAAAACTTTTCCCTCTCGCATCTCCTCGTGATGTAGACTTTGAACAAATTGTAGATGCACTGAATGCTCATTATGAGAGAAAAGTACTTGTAGCCGCTGCACGATACCGATTTTTCAGACTTAAAAAATTACCGCAGCAGTCACACCAAGAGTGGATTATGGAATTGAAGGGCTTAACCCGCCAATGTAAATTTACTTGCTCTTGTGGACTTTCGTATAGTGACGTGATGTTGAGGGATGCGATTACGCAGAATATTCAGGATCCCAGAATTCGGGCAGCAATTCTAAAACAGTCCGACCCCTCATTAGACAGTGTACTGCAGCTTATAGAAGCGCATGATACTTTTGACTTAGCAGATGTAGAAATGCAAAGCCACAGTGTTAGCTCAGTGCGCCGTAACGGACGCTTTCCTAGCCGTAGTTCTCAGTGTAGCACTAGTGATTCTTACAATAGTACAGGCCGTGCTGAACAGACAGTGAACAGTAGCCAGTGTAAAAGTGCGACACAAAGGTCGCCCCGTCGTGTTAGACACAGTGATTTGAATAACGGGCGCCAACGCTCATTTCAGAAAAATGTACGTAAATCTTGCCCCCAGTGTGTGTCTCGCCACAAGCGTGCTCATTGCCCTAGTCGCAACGCATCCTGTTATCAATGTGGCAAATCAGGACATGTGCAGTCTGTGTGTATGCAAATTAAAAACTCAAAGAACAGACATGTTAAAAACAGTGCTTCGCAGAGTGCGAGAACAGTTCATTCTGTAAATGTTATACGGGCTGTGGAATTGAACAGTGCTTTCCTTGGATCTCAATTGCAAGAAAGTAGTTCTCCGCCTATGGCAAAACTATATAATGCACCATGTAGCAAGCGCCGACGGGCGCGTAAAACTGTGCAACGGAAAAGGGTTCGGGACAAGCAAAATGATTATGTACAGTGCAATCCTGTAGTGAAAATAGTGCCTTCTGCAACTGCTCCTTGTAATAGTGCCCCGTACTGTGTAGCTAGTGACAGTAGACATCAAGTAGCTACTGAAAAGTGTAGTGCAGTAGTTAGTGACTCTGTAGTAGCCTCGCATTGCGCGGACGCCGATCCGGCGGTAGTGCCATCTAGTGACAGTGTTGTTAATCCACTGCGTGCCGAGTCTGCGCCGCTTACTTCACTACGCGGCCCGCGCAAGCGCAGTAAACTAACCGTAGCAGACGTTGCCCACATTCGCGCACCTGTCGTGCGCCAGAAGCACAAACTGTTTGTGACTCTTTCGATCGAAAATAAGTCTGTGCAATTTCAGCTTGACACTGGTTCCGCTGTTACCTTAATAAATAAAGATACTTACGAACTTCTGGGTTCGCCAAAATTGTCGCAGTCACAGAAAGTGTTAACAGCTTATACAGGTCAAAATATTCCCGTGCTAGGAACGTGTAGCCTGCCCGCCTCTTTTCAAGGTGTAACAAAAACAGTTGCTTTTGTAGTTCTTCAGGCCAAATCGACACAGAACATTTTTGGACTAGATGCTTTTGACTTGTTTGGTTTATCAATTCAAAGAGATGTGCTTCAAATTTCGTCAATAGTGCCTCAGGATAAAATCAATGCATTGTGTGACAAATATAGTGACTTGTTTTCGCCGGAACTAGGTTGTGCAAAAGACTTCATGGCACATGTAACTTTAAAAGAATCTGCAGTTCCAAAATTTCGTAAAGCTAGACCAGTGCCTATCGCCTTGCGTGATACAGTTGCCGAAGAACTTAAACGTTGGCAGGATCGTGGGGTGATTTCGCCTGTTTCTGCGAGTCAGTGGGCCTCGCCTATAGTAATTATACCCAAGCCGTCAGGAAAACTTCGTCTCTGTGCGGACTTCAAATCAACAGTGAACAGTCAAACAATTGTAGACACTTATCCCCTGCCCAGACCTGACGAACTAATGGACAAATTAGGACAGTCTCGTTTCTTTTCTAAGATTGATTTAGCAGAGGCATACTTACAGATTCCACTTGATGACGAGTCACAAAAGTTTTTCGTCATTAATACTCACATGGGCCTTTTTCAATTTCAACGCCTACCCTTTGGCAGTTCTTCCGCCCCCGCTATTTTTCAGCGTTTTTTGGAACAGCTGACAGTTTCTGTACCATGTTGTTCGAACTATTTAGATGATATTGTGGTATCCGGACGTACAGTTGAAGAACATTTAGCAAACCTGGAGTGCCTTTTCAACGTTTTGACTGCAGCAGGTCTACGTTGTAATAAAGCAAAGTGTTCGTTTTTTCAAACTGAAATAGAGTACCTAGGCCATGTGATTAATGCCCAAGGAATTCATCCCTTACAGTCACATCTTCGAGCAATCAAAGACTTGCCTCCTCCTAAGAATGTGCATGAATTGCAAGCAGTGATGGGAAAGCTTAACTATTATTTCAGATTTATTCCCAATGCCTCTCAGATTGCAGCTCCACTGCATCACTTACGTAGGAAGAATGTTCCTTTTGTATGGTCTAAAGATTGTCAGGTTGCCTTTGACAAACTAAAGTCTGCACTACTCAGTGATGCATGTTTGATTCCCTTTGACCCACAGAAGCCTAAGTGTGGTAGCACGTTTTGTTCGCTCAGGGTGGCCTGCCAGAGCCAAACACATTGATCGGCCTCTGGTTCGACGTTATTTTGCACAACGTCATGCATTATCTTTAAGTCAGGGTGTTCTGTTGTTACATACGGACAACGACCAAACAAGAGTGATTGTTCCTCGTTCCCTGCAACGTGAGGTGTTACGCCTCCTGCATCAAGGACATTGAGGTATTGTTAGGACAAAGCAATTGGCCAGACGTCATTGTACCTGGGTTGGTATGGACGCTCCGATAGAGAACATGACGTCACAGTGTACTGTTTGTGCGGAGCATCAGGCGGCTCCTCCGCAACGTTTCGCAGACTGGCCACGCCCCAAGGGACCATGGCAACGTTTACACATTGACTTTGCCGGACCTTTCTGGAATACGCGCTGGTTAATTGTTGTAGACGCTTTCAGCAAGTTTCCTTTTGTGATTGCCATGAACTCAACGACAGCTTCTAGTACAATCAGTGCCTTAACATCAGTGTTTTGCATCGAAGGCTTGCCTGAAACTATCGTCAGTGACAATGGACCTCAGTTTGTTAGTGCGGAATTTCAACAGTTTTGTCGTGTGAATGGCATTCAGCATATTACCGCTGCACCTTTTCACCCTCAGTCCAATGGTGAAGCAGAACGTTTCGTTCGAACATTCAAGTCTCACATGGAGAAGATGAAAGGTCAGCACTCCAGGCAGCAAGCTCTTCAAATTTTCCTGTCTACGTATCGATGCATGCCACGTGACGGCCCGTCTCCTGCCGAGCTGCTACACGGCCGCCGTCACCGCACTCTCCTTCACCTGCTGCAGCCTCCAACGCACCAAGTCGGTTCGTATGGCGCTACGCGTTTTCAGGTTTCCACGCCGGTGCTGTACAGGGTGTTTGCTGGCAACAAGAAGACATGGTTGCCGGGCACCATTCAGCACGTGCGCGGTCGCAATATGTATGTTGTACGTTCTTCCACAGGGTCGGAGCTGCGGCGCCACGCAAACCAATTGCGCTTGCACAGGCCGCGCGATGCTGTCTCCGGTTTCTTGATTCCAGACCCAGTTCACCGCCAGGGAGCACATCCACATCGTTCGTCGACGGGTCCAGCGTCCCCGGACAAAGAGATCGTCCCGATGGAGATTGACGCGACTCCGCCGTTGTCACCGCCGCCGATAACAGCGTCAACGAGAGGGACTCCGGGACCGTGCGTGCCCCCCGCCGCCTGGGCCACGCACCTCAGAAGATGACCTGCTCCCTCTGGGCGGGGGGGTGCGCCCTTCCCCAGGTTTCGGTGGGTTCCCTGGAGGATCGCAAGGCGGATGCCGGGGCGCGGACGGCGTCTCGATCCCAGCCTCAGCTACGACGCCCGTCCCACCAGTAACGCCCCCGCCCAGGCCCTCCTCCCAGTGCCGTCGCCGTGGCCCTCAGCCCTACGCCATGACGGCGCGGCGGTTTGGGGGGGGGAGGGGTGTGGTGTCGCACAAGTACAAAGTGCGCGCCACCTACTTTCGCCGCGCGCCGCCATGCACGCACGACGCGGCGTTCTCACGACGACAGCCACGAGCGCCCTCTGCTGCAACCCCGCTCGTGGCCACCACGGAAAGACACCGGGCACTTGGGACTGAGATAGCAACCAGTGAGGACCTTCGTAATCAGATAGGCACCAGTGAAGACTTTGCTATCGTACAGGCATTAGGCAGGCCTCTAACAACTATGTATCAACATTCTGCAGTACTATGTAAAAGTTAAGTATTGTTACATTCTGTGCAATATATATCTCTTTCTAATTTACTCTAGTGTTTATAGTTTCTGGCTGCTCCCCTCCGTACCTGCACCAGCGTGCTATCTTATTCCTGTGTCGGTCTCATCCACTCGGCCACCGACACCTACGACGAGGCTGGGACACAAAAGTCCCTTCCTTGCCTCTCTCCGTTGGGGTGTGCTTCATTTCGGTGAGTCACTTTGCCTTTTACCATAACTGTGATTCATAATAAATGGTCAAATTGAGACCTTATATTTCTAAACACATATTAATTCATGTGTGGAATGCACGTTCTCAACTGGGAAATGAAGCTGTGATTTTACATTCGTATTGACCAACTAGGATCACGTTAGCAATTCAGTCCCTCTTCTTCCTTTGTTGTTGTTTCATATTTTTACGGTATTCCCTCATTTTCTCCCCATGAGCTCTCTTCCTTTCTTCTGTCCATGTTGTTCCTGATTTTTTATTTCTTCTGCTTTGAAAGCCTTTCGACTATAGAATTTTATTTTTTAAACTGTTTCTTTCTGCTAATTCTGATTCTTTGATGTTGCTTCTTTCTAGATGTTTTCTTACTTCTGTAATCCATGCTATTGTCTATTTCTTCTTACAGAAATATAGGAGTATTTGTTTTGTTAGTCTATTTTCATCCATTCGGTAGAGTTGTCCGAAAAAGGTTACTCTTCGTTTGGCTATTACGTCGGAAACTTTATCTATATTTTTGTAGATCTCCTCATTACTTCTTATTTTCCAACCATCTGCAGTTTTTATTTATTTTTTCCAGTACCTCTAGTTTATCCATCTTATAGTTCATCGTTAGGAATTCAGATCGATATAAACATTCTGGTCGTACCACTGTGTTGTAGTGCTCCTTAACAGAGTGGTAGCTACTTTGGACAAACAACTGGGAGAATATCAGGGTGTCAGGGTGGTTTTTCAAAGGGAAGATCCTGTGCAGAAATTTTTTTTAAACTTAAAGTCAATAATTCGCCGTAGGACGTCAACCAGAAAACCAATAAAAGAGCTGTTATGTGTATGTATGTATGTATGTTCCACATCTCCTAAACTACTGGACCGATTTGAACCACACTTGGTACATATGTTCCTTAATATCGGGCAACAATCGCTGTCGGGGTAAGAATCACCTACGACACATACGCAAGGAGATATGACGTCATAAACAATGAGATGCGCGAAAAACTGCAGCGTCAAACGAAAATGCTGCACATTTCCTCTTAAACCACTTGACCGATTTCAACCAGATTTGGTACACTTATTCCTTACGTGAGATAACAATTGCTGTAGAAGTGCGAACAACATATGACAAGTGCTTCAGGAGATATAACGTCATTAACAATAGGAATCGCAAACAACTCCTACACAATGCGACGATACTTTATAAAAATTCTATACGAGAATGACAGTACTTGGCGACTTGCAACAAACTTTAAACATAATTTCAAACCTTTATTAAACTTTTTCTCGCAGACAACCACATCAAAATATTGAAAGGAAAAAAGTTTCTCGCTTACTACTTTTCCGCTGTTCATGGAGCAAAACTATGGCATTCGGTATGACGTTACAATTTATAATTGCTACACTACAAATTGTACTCGCAGGAAACTTTGCAGACGGTATACACACTTAAAGCTGAATATACGTTCGAAATTGTATCACAGTAAGACACGTAGTTCATGAGATATGAAGACGTAAAGAGTGAAGTTCATAGAAAACCGCCCTATCAAGCATCATGTTTTAATCTATTACTTCTTTACTACTAACCGTATTCGCAACAGATTTTACAGAGATGCAGGACTTAACAAATAAATATATTCCTCAAACTTATGCAATTGTACAACAAATCTGTTCGAATAATAAATCTATAAATGTAGGCCTGTCGCTTTTCGCTTCAATCACTGCACGAATTTTCATGCGGTTTTCCAAGGAATGAAGCGAACGTCTGTGATATAATTAAGCAATCTTATCTGTACGAATATCAACAGACATTGAACGTAATGTCACTGATTTAGCTTTGTGTATTAAATAATTAACATTTCTTTGCTTCTTTGGCATGTTTCATTTTGTATCAAAAACTTTATGAAGATACATGGTTTCGGAGGCTGACTTTTACTTACATTTGACATCTTTATGAAGATACATCGTTTCGGACAATGACTTTTACTTAACATTTGGCTAGGCAAACTGAATTTTTTGACAAAGCGACCCAAGAAGGATTTTTGTTGACTAAGGTCTGGAACCCTAAAAAGCCATGATACGCACATGCCCTTCTTTAACAACGGTTGCAAAGCACGGTCATATAATCTAGTTTATAAAAACTCCGGAAGAGGTGCCGCATCCGGTACAGACTGCTCGCCTCCACATATTTTTGGTAAAAGCCGTCGCACTGCGTGTGTAGGCGCTTTGCAGTCGCGCAGTATACGCTGGCCGACGAGGCAACTGCTTTTGTTTCAATAGTTGTAGTTTTAACCGAGGTAGTGTTAATAAACAAGAAAAGTTTCTACATCTTGCATGGAAATCTTTTTAGTGTTACGGTAAGTTATTAGATGGCACTAAACAGTGGCATACTTTTAAATATCTGAGTAGCTGCACGAACAGTAACTTCTGTTGGGTGCCTTTTCATTCTAGCCCGACCAACTTGGCTGCTACGGTCGCAGACTCATAGGGTGCGGCGTCTATCCCTGATAGATCGGGATACGTGCCGCAATCTTTGATGCTTATTGTGTTGACTGTGGCAGGGAAATTAGAAATAAACGATAATGATGGAGAGGATTTCTTTTGAAAAACTCTGATAGGCCTAGGTTTAATCTTTAAAAATAGTTCAAAATTTGTTTTGATAAACCAAAATAAAGGATTTGTTTGCCAATACTTTGGCGTTAATTTTTATTCCTCAATTGTTACAATCATCAACTAAAATTTTAATATATTTTGTTTAAACAATTATAAATTTCAACAAATATCATCTTGCGGCATGTCACACTTAGCCTAAGGGATAGATGCCACACTTGTAAGGTTTTGTGACTGATCAAATATCATGACGAATGAGTCCATGAAAAAATTAAATAATATATCTTTAAGGATAACTGGTTTGTTTACTTGTACTAAAAATAATTTTGACTTAAGTGCATTATGGAACTTTAGGAATAATTCTGAAAATGTGCTCCATCTCTCCCATATTTACCCTATGTATTTTTATATTTGGACTAATTGCTAAGTTGCACGTATTATTTAATCTCCATATTATATAAGAATACGATCTTATAAAACTTGATATGACAAGATGATGGTGGCATAGTCAACCGAAACCGATCGTCAGAAAATAAATATTTTGCTATCTTGGCGTTTCACTTTCGAATAATATTAGGGTTTTGATTTTAACTGTACACCAAAAGAGATGAGGAACGTGGACCGGTCTTGAAAGCGAAGGAGGTAGAACGGCCTAATCCTATTTAATCAATCATGATGATGATTTAAGAAAGAAGCTTAAAATCTACTCTAACTTATGCAAGGAAACAAAACATACCATGGCACCATCTGACAGCTTCAGGTTTATTTCGTTGCTGCTCAATGTTCCTCTCGTGCAGTTCTTCCGTGCGTTTGAATTGTGCATCGAATGGAAATTTCGATAACGCAATAACAAAAGGCTCACGTTTTAGGCGATATGAATTTCAGGTATCACTAGATATTCAGTCCCCACTGGTGGGAATTTGGCGTTTGTATCCGTTATCAACACAGTGGGATACAAACGTCATTCGAGCTGTTTCCATGAAAATAGTCTTAGAAACAGAGAACTGAAGGGGGAGGAATGGAGATGAAAATCCTAACAGTTGTTCTAAGACTACGATTCATCCTTTCAGGACTTTGAATGATCTTCAGCGTGTTAGAAGAAGATACCGCTTTGGTTTTAATATTATTACGCGTAATTCCGCAGATATAGCACGAAAACTGATGTCAGAGCCCATTTTCCGTATGAAATTGAATACAGGTAACCTGTACTATCTACATCACCTACATCTATACTCCTCAAGCCATCCGATGGTGTGTGGTGGACGGTACCTTAAGTATCACTATCTGTTCTCCCTCCTATTCCAGTCACGTACTGTTCGCGGAAAGAAAGATTGTCGGTATGCCTCTGTGTGGGCTCTAATCTCTCTAATTTTATCTTCATGATCTCTACGCGAGATATACGTAGGAGGGAGCAATATACTGTTAGACTCCTCGGTAAAGGCATGTTCTCGAAACTTAGACAAAAGGCCGTACCGAGCGACAGAGCGTCTCTCCTGCAGAGTCTTCCAATGGAGTTTATCGATCATCTCCGTAACGCTTTCTCAATTACCAAATGATCATATAACGAAGCGCACTGCTCTCCGTTGGATATTTTCTACTTCCTCTATCAACACCTCCTGGTACGGTGATGATATCAATTCGTGAACAGAACATTGAACTACCTACTTTTCATATTGATTATACAAGGAGGCCAATGAAACACAACAGTCGTGAGCTGCTTTGCCACAGATGTGCACCAAACAAACATCGTGTATGTGCCGTAGCCGCTATTGGTGGTAAAAGGAAGTAGATGTTTTAATATCTTTACCACGGATGTTATCCATCTTTCTACGCAGTAAAATCTTCAGCTGTTTAATAAGTAAACAGCGCAAACTGAAGTGCTACCAACTTCTGCTTTGCGTACTGATCAGGTGGTACGGTAAAAATGCCACACGAAAGTAACAATGTTTCGTGAAATAGCATTCTAGTAGCGTTCATATTTAAACGGTTCATCTCCAGTTAACATATGCATTCAGGGAAGCAGCACTCTCACAACTGCTATGTCTATGAAGTTGTCAATGGTGTCGCTATTTTGTTTACTTATCTGTATGAGTAACTTGGAAAATGGCGCAGGTCATTCCCGTTTTCAAGAAGGGACGTCGAACAGATGTGTAGAACTACAGGCCTATATCTCTAACGTCGGTCAGTTGTAGAATTTTGGAACATGTATTATGTTCGAGTATAATGACATTTCTGGAGACTAGAAATCTGCTCTGTAGGAATCAGCATGGGATTTTGAAAAAGGCGATCGTGTGAAACCCAGCTTGCGCTATTCGTCTACGAGACTCAGAAGGCCATAGACACGGGTTCTCAGGTAGATGCTGTGTTTCTTGACTTCCGCAAGGCGTTTGATACAAAACCTCACAGACTTTTAATGAGCAAAGTAAGAGTATATGGTCTATCAGACCAATTGTGTGATTGGATTGAGGAGTTCCTAGATAACAGCATGTCATTCTCAATGGAGAGAAGTAACAGTGAAGTCAGTTGTGCCACATGGGAGTATCGTGGATCCGTTGCTTTTCACGATATATATTAATGACCTCGCGGATAACATCGGAAGCTCAATGAGGCTTTTTGCGGATGACGCTGTAGCATATAGAGAGGTAGTAACAATGGAAAATTGTATTGCAATGAAGGAGGATCTGTATCGAATTGACGCATGGTGCAGAGAATGGCAATTGAATCTGAATGTAGACAAGTGTAATATGTTTGCGAATACATGGAAAGAAAGATCCAGTATCATTTTAGCTACAATATAGCGGGTCAGGAACTGGAAGAAGTTAATGCCATAAATTATCAGGGAGTAGGCATTAGGAGTGATTTAAAATGGAACGACCATATAAAATCAATCGTCGGTAAAGCATATGCCAGACTTAGATTCCTTGGAAGAATCTTAAGGAAATGCAGTCTGAAAACAAAGGAACTAGGTTACAGTACACTTGTTAGCTTACTGCTTGAATACTACTCATAGATGTGGGATCCGTACCAGGGGGGTAGTAGAGGAAATAGAAAAGATCCAACGGAGATCAGCGCACTTCGTTACAGGATCATTTGGTAATCAAGAAAGCGGTACGGAGATGATCGATAAACTTCCAGTGGAAGACTCTCCAGGAGAGACGCTCTGTCGTTCGGTAGGAGCTTTTGTCGAAGTTTCGAGAACATACCTTTACCGAGGAGTCTAGCAGTATATTGCTCCTTCCTACGTATATCTCGCGAAGAGATCATGAAGATAAAAATCAGAGAGATTAGAGCCCACACAGAGGCATACCGACAATCTTTCTTTCCGCGAACAATACGGGACTGGAATAGGAGGGAGAACCGATAGTGGTACTCAAGGTACCCTCCGCTACACACCTATCGGATGGCTTGCGGAGTATGAACGTAGATATAGATTTTCATCCATTACCACAAGATTTGGGGTACGTTCCTGATGTTAAAAAGTTGATTTTTAATAGCTATGCTCGTCTCCCCATCTCCCTTCCTTCTCATGGCCAGAGGGAGGAGCAGAAAGAAGGAAGGGAGATGGGGAGACGAGCACCGACGGTGGATGGTTTGAAGGAAGAGGAGGATAGGAGGTGGAGGACGGGGATGCAGATAGTGGGAGAGAAGGAGAGGGATGAGGATTGTGGGTGAGGGCATAATACACAAATATATTGCTTCTTTCAAAGGCTAAGGATTCTACGTCGCATGCTTCATAGTCGGTAAACCGTCGGACTTTTTGTGTAGTCGGATAACGAACTAAAATGTTCAAATGTTTGTCAAGCTTAAGGAACTTAACTGCGGGGTCATCAGTCCCTAAACTAACAAACTGCTTATGAACTAGCTTATACTAAAGACGGCACAAACATCCATGCCCGAAGTGGGATTCGAACCCACGACGGGGAACGGCCTCGCGCATCGTAGCATAGTGCCTCAATGTGCTCGGCCGCTTCACCGCGGCTAACGGACAAGCATTAATAGGTAGTATATACTACCTTTACTGATTTTATGTGATTCTTTTCATCCCACATGTCCACGGGGATATAAAGAATGGCTTTGCAAGTCCAACCGCTGTACATGCTGCCGAGTACGTCATGTGGTGACGTGGTATGTTAAACGTTTGACATAGACGTTCGGGTATTTAGCGACTTTTGGAGTCCCGTGTGTCTTGCGTTAAATATATTCTCTCACCACGATCTACCTCATTTCTTGCGTTCTTTAGCGTCAATAAGATACATTCTTTGTATTACTACTGATGTTTCGCCTATTATTAAAACATTTAAGATCCTGCATTCGTTGTACAGAGTGAAAGTTTCATTATGGAAACATCCCTTAGACTGTGGCTAAGCCATGCCTCCACCATATCCTTTCTTCCAGGAGTGCTAGTCTTGCATGGTTCGCAGGAGAGCTTCTGTGAAGTTTGGAAAGTAGGAGGGAGGTACTGGCGGAAGTATAGTTGTGAGGCGGCATCGTGAGTCGTGTCGGGATAGCACAGTTGGTAGTGCGCTTCCCTGGAAAGGCAAAGGTCCCAGGTTCGAGACCCGGTTCCGGCACACAATTTTAATCTGCCAGGAAGTTTCATATCAGCGCACAATCCGCTGCAGAGTGAAAGTTTCATTCTGGATTACAAATGAAATTCGAAACCAGCGGGTTTTCTTTTTAGATAAATAAATGGATATCATTATCAGAAATAAAAATCTTTTATAGGTATTGACTCGACGTGATCTAATGGTTTCTAAAGTACCTCACCCCCTCCCAATGACGGAAGCAGAGAAACAAGAATATGATAAAACAAACAAAATAATCGCTTACGAGGTACCACACCTTTAATCATTAGAACATAAATAATTTCAAAATGAGCGGTCCCACTATCAACTATAATTGAAGAAATTTGCCTCTCGTCACAGTAAATAATAATGGCGAATAAAAAACTTTACTTTCTCTTTTAATTCTTGTTTTCTGAAAGTTAAACAGAAAATTCAATTTGGAGTGAGTGTCGGTTCTCTGTACAGTTACAGGTACGTTGATAAGAATTTTAACAAATGCAAATTTACTTCCGATAGTCTCACACAAATCGGTATAGAGCTTAACAGAATTCACTTAATAAATATCCCCCCCCCCCAAAGCCTAATCGGAACACCATACACTGCAGTGGGTGCCTTTAATCCACAAAATCTCCTGTACTCGTCCCCACCGAGTGAGCTACTACGACACATACAACACCTTCACCATACATTACAGTATACGCAACCCCAGCAGAGTGAGCTATATAATTACCTAATCCGTGATTCGTGCTTAATCCGCAATAAACAATCGTAAGACTACCACACAGTAAAATAGTAAACATCGGTGCACATACACATAAAAATACTCTGGATTACTTAAGAATCCCTTTTTCACTCCAAAAAATCATGTACTCAATCAATCCCAAATAGCTCACACAAATATCTGAAACTTCCTCGAGACTATCAACATTAAATGACCTTGCACTTTTGAATAAACTGACGGATACCGTTCAGACGTACCCAACCAAAAATATATCGAATATTAATTGTAAACTCTTACAGTTCTCCGTACATGTTGCAAGTTACCGGGAGACTTTGAGAGACTAATTGAACATCAGTTGAACCATTTTATCACGAACAAATTAGTAGCGTCACCATTATTATTAACAATAGTTTCATTATACCATGACGTTCGTTGATCTTCCGTGTAGTGGCCTGGTACGTCTGCGATGCTGGCTCGACGACCGTTAACTACGACCGTTAACTACAGAGTGCGACAGGAAGTTCTTTGTCGCCTCTTTCGTACTGCCGACACCGGATTACAAAAATTTTCTGCAACCTACATATACAAAAGTAAATTAATAATTTAACATAAACAATTAATTACGCCATCATACATTTACAGTAATTTAAAATACCTCTTCATGCACTCCGACTTGGCTGAAACGATCTCCAGAAAAACTCCAACAACTATGACCAGGTACAAACACCGGCACGATTAACTATAAGAAATTTTCAGTCTTTTTCTTTTGCAATTGAGCAATTATTTTTACTCCAGACGCGTTACGCTTTTATTAGTAAAGCATCTATGTGGTTCTGTAAATGACACATGGTTTTAGCATATATAGGCCTAGATTAAAACAGATTAACTTTTTTGTGCACGTTATGTGTTTTTACATTGATGTATAATGTACTCACGGTGTTATTGCCTCTTACTAACATCCCAATGTTGTTTTTCCGTCTTGTTTGCTGGGGTCGATCGGTGTGTGACGTCTGACGGCATATTTCGATTATTTTTGTGTAGTTTTCTTCCGTTTCTTTTATTATCACTTCCTATTTTTTTCTAAACTTGTTAAAGTTAGCCGTATTTTAGTGGAATGCCTGTCGGTATTCGTATCACTTCACCACAGTGTCACTATGTTGTTTTCGTCTCTTCGAATGTATTTCGTTTGGATTATGAGTGTTGCCTGCGTTTTATTTATATTTATTTATTCATTTATCTATTTGAAATCATTGTGTGTGTGTGTGTGTGTGTGTGTGTGTGCATATCTGTAATTTTTAAATTTAGAGAACAAGATGTCTGAGATGTTTGTCAGATTTGTAAGTGTTTGGTTGGGATGTGGTGGGGGTAGGGGAGGGGTGTGGGTAGTGGTTTGAGAGTTTGTGAGGGGAGGAGGGTTGGCTTTGAGACAAACCAACTTTCTGTAAATATTGAAATGTTTGTAAATCTATCAGACCAAACTGCGTGGTCATCAGTTCGTAGCTTACAAACTACTTAAACCTAGGTAAACTAACCTAAGGACAACACACGTACCCATGCCCCAGGGAGGACTCGAACCTCCACGGCGAGCAACCGCGCGCTCCGCAGGGAGACGCTTCAGACCGCTCGGCTACTCCACCGCGGCACCAACTTTCTCTTCAGAACGCGAACATATGGACCGTGTTATGCGTCACAAGACCAAGCATCGTTACTTTATATTTCTGATGTAAGCGCAATTACTGCTGTTTAGTAATTATGTACAGTGAGATTTCACTACTAAGTGAAAGTACACTAACCCTTCTTTGGTACAAAAAATTGAGAAACCTTCATAAATATATTATAAGAACATGTAAAATTTAAGTTCCATTATGTCAGTTATGACATATGGCGCTTGGACACCGTCCATATATTGTTAGCACCCACCCACATTGGGAAACGCGATCATCATAATAAAATAAGAAAAATCAGATCGAAAATAGAAAGATTTAGATGTTCCTTTTGTCCCAGGAGCTTTTAGAGAATGGAACTATAGAGAAATATGATAAAATTGGTTAGATGAACCGTCTACCATGCACTTCAATGTGACTTGGAAAGTATCCATGTAGGTGTAGACGTAGAAAATCTCAGACATCCTGTTCACTGACTTAAAAATTATAGATCACACACACATACACACATTGATTTCAAATAAATAAATAAAAATAAAGCGTTGGAAACACAATCCAGGAGAAAGACAGTTGAAGAGACAAAAACAACACAGTGACACTGCGGTGAAGTGATAAGGATACCGAAAGGCATTCCACTGAAAACAAGACTTTTTGCAGTTTGTACAAAGCGAACTTACAACAAATTAAACGAAAAAAGCGATATAAAAGTAGGAGAAATCTGCCGGGTAGAATAAAAAAGAATATAAGTAACCGATCAACCTTAGCGAACAAGCCGGAAAAACAACAGAGGCAATAACACCGTAACACGAATTAAAAAACATGAAGTATACAAAAGTTTAATAAAACTGTTTTTAATATAGGCCTGTTTTACAAATAAAAGCGACAGGCGTATGGTGTAAAAATAATTGCTTAGTTGCAGTCAGCAAAACCCGGATAACCCATTACAGTTAATTTTAACAGCTGCAGCGCAGGATGGCCACATAAACAAACCTAGTACCAGCAGGATTATCGAAATTGTTGATGGACACGTCAGTCATCGACCATAAACTTGAATTATTTTCCAAAGTATCAATAAAATTCTTCTGGGTATTATACCGCGTCGTCATTTTGTAAACTTTGCCGACGTTTCGGCCACTATTGCAGGTGGCCGAAACGTCGGCAAAGTTTACAAAATGACGACGCGGTATAATACCCAGAAGAATTTTATTGATATTTTCCGAAGTGTTCATCAAACGAGTCAATGATGGATCGGAGGATGTTATCCCTACATGGAGGAGCCTTGAATTTTGCTTTGATGGGTAACAATGGCATCGGAAATCTCCACATGATCACTGCACAAAACGTCATGATTAGCCACCTTGCTGTAGTCGGTTGGTGGTATGCCTTTGTCGTGTAGCATTATGAGGTTTCCTCCACACACGTTTTCGACGGTCATCTGGTATTAGATCTATTTTCCAAAGTCCATTCTTGGTGTTTTTTGTGCCCGCCTGTACCTTGCGGCAAGATGTCTGGTTTTAAGGGCCGGTTCTGGCCATGACCACCCACGAGTTAGACACTTGCTGTGGAGTCTGTTTCGTACAGTCTGTCCTGACACTTGCCGTAAGATGGCCCTCAGAAAGTTACTGTTTATCGTGGTGGCAGTCTGGTCAGGGCTGCTTCGAGAGAGAGAGAGAGAGAGAGAGAGAGAGAGAGAGAGAGAGAGAGAGAGAGAGAGAGAGAGAGAGACAAAACAGGTCGCCTGCCTCAGTTGTTCGTCTCAACTTACAAACTACTTTAACTAACTTATCCTAAGAAAAACACACTCGCCCATGCCCGATGGAGAATTCGAACCTCAGATCGCGCGCACCTGTTTACATTTTATAGCAGTTGAAAGGACCAAGTTTTTCGAATCATATCATTGTAGTTCCAGAAAGAATATGTTCATGGCATACACAGTAAAGTTATCAAAGAAGCAGGTATGGAAATAAGCTTAACAAACGTAAATTAATTAAAATCTGCCGAAAAATGGAAAAAAGTATGTAATTTGCAATGGAGAATTTATTAAGGAATTGGATGTCTTTAACCAAATTAACCAATAAAGGGAACATCAAGCAGGAAATTTCAGAAAGAATAGAAAATTGTTGAAAAATGTATTATTGTGTATCTGACATTCGTGTAATTAGAAACTGGAACATACCTGATGAAGCAAAAATAATGATATACAACTCATATTATTTGTCAATTTTAACCTATGGATCAAAATATTGGACAAAGAAAGATCTGAACACGACACAATCAACAGAAATGCGGTTTCTTTGAGGAATCCTTAGCAAGACGAGAAGCGACGAGATAAGAAATCAAATAATGCAAAGCACGCTAAAGGTCAAGCCCCTAAAACAAACTATGGCAGGTAATAGTCTCAGATGGCTTGGGTAAATTAAAAGAATGGGACCAGAAAGACTTCCTAAAAGACCCCTAGAATGAACAGAATCTGCACACAGACCAATTGGATGGCCAAGGGCAACATGGAGAGACCAAGTGAAGGAAGATGTAAACCTAAGAGGTCTGTAATTGAAGGAGAAGCTAAACGACAGACTTTATGAGATAAGAGGAACTTGGAAGAGGCTCTGTCAACGACCTGCATAAGCAAAAACGTTGTAAAAGACGAAAAAGACTTTCAGCCAGTTTTGGAGAGGGAATAATAGACCTGTTTTATGTATTTCATTGCATTCCATGATGGTGGTGGTGGCGGCTGGTGCAGCAACAGTGTTGAATAATTAATAATGTTCAGTCTCTGTTGCAATATTTTATTAACCAATGACGCGTTTCGCGCTGTTAGCGCATCGTCAGATTGGGCTGAGATGGAGCCACAGAACTATCTATAGCTGTGTAGGAGGAATCTTAACAATTGTTGTCATTGGGAGCCATAGCAGCAGAGGAGTCGCTGTCGCGGCAGGTCCAGTTGTAAACGTGGACCTGTCGCGACAGCGACTCCTCTGCTGCTATGGCGCCCAATGACAACAATTGTTAAGATTCCTCCTACACAGCTATATATAGCTCTGTGGCTCCATCTCCGCCCAATCTGACGATGCGCTAACAGCGCGAAACGCGTCATTGGTTAATAAAATATTGCAACAGAGACTGAACATTATTAATTATGTTTTATGTATTCTTTACCTTCGAATGCAAAAAGTATTCTCTGGTTATCGGTCCCTAGTTTTACAAAGTACTTAAACGAACTTGTACTAAGGGCAAAACACACACACACACACATTCACCCATGCCTGAGGGAGGATTCGAACCTCGTACGCGAACAACCACGTGATCGGCGCTCCAGACTACACAACCATTCCCGGGCCGCTACCTTGGCGTGGGAAACGAGTGCGTTCGTGCATGAATGAGAGAGAGAGAGTCAGAGAGAACGAAAAAGAGAAACGGATTAGCCACACCAGCTGAAAAGCACGCGGCACGTTCGTTCGTTGCTGAAAACCGATTTATCCAATCACAGTTCGCAGCGATGGGAGCGGTGTTTTTAATTATCTCGCATCGTTGCTCCCGTATATGGGTTTTCATAAACACGGGTCGATATGCATAATCTCTCCGTTTTGCGGCTTCGATAAAGCGCGACGCGCTGACGTTACTGTGATTGCGGCCTACCAGCGTCGAGCAGCGAGAGCTCAGCACTAATCTGATTCTAGAGTTGAGACTTTGAGGTTACACTTCACAGGATCAGTAATATTAAAAAGTATGTGTAGCGTAACGGCTGAGATACGTTCTTTTGTAGCCATGCTTTTTGTTTACCGAGTAGACAGCTCTCTTTGTCCCATTATAATAGCAATTGCTCGTACTGTAAATTTTGAAGCTATTGCGCATATGGATTTCGACTGTATAGGAGCCTGCGGTTATAGCAGCTTTAAACCGCTGTCGCTCGATAGGCAATGAGCATTTGCGAGTGCTGTATCTAAGCAACGTCCTGGCTTTAATTCAAATGGCGACACTTAGGTGAGGTTTGCGTGCCATTTCCAGCTTTACTACCCGTAATTTGTTAAGTGGCTTACTCAGATTTAACTGGATTGTGTGTCGTCAATTTTCTGTTACATTTCACTCCGCCCTCTTGCAACGGAAGGTCAGTGTTCTGCCACGCAAAGTAAACGTTACTAAATGTTCAAATGTTTGTTAAGCTTATGGGACTTAACTACGGGGCTATCAGTCCCTAAACATACAAACTACTTATGAACTACTTACGAACTAGGACGGCACAAATATCCATGCCCGAGGGGGGATTCGAACCCCCGACCGTAGTGGCCATGCTGACCGTGACTGGAGCGCCTCAGTCACCTCGGCCACCGCGGCCGGCTAAACGTTACTGTAATAGCTGCTGTGATGAAGTGATTGCAAGTGTTTTCTTTTTTTAAAGCGTCAAACGTTTCGAAACGCTATAAAACAGCGCTGTACTGAGATTCCTAGTTTATAAACTATAGAAAGTTTAATTTTCGAGTATATTTCAAAATGAAGGTAATATTGTGGCATTTTAGTTGGTAATTATGTGCTACTTTAAGACTTCAATGTATTTTAGATCAAGTTTCAAATTTTTTTCCTGAAAACACAATTTAAATGGAATAAACATATCCCAGAAAGACCATTACCGACAGCTGGATGAATCGACAACTTAAAACCGCTTCCTAAAACTTTCAATGCGTAAGTTAAAATTAGGCCTTTGTTTTCTATATTAATTTACGTCTTGCAAAACTGTGTTGTCTATCGGCACATGACACTGTCGCCAGCCTGCAGCGTAAAGTCAAGTTTAACTCACGCAATAAGTCGTAGGGGAAGGTTGTGTACTTTTGACCACTTTGATATTTTTAATTGTAAATGACCTAAAATTATTCCAAACATTATTTTTATTATATTACTTGATAGTACAAACCTTATGTCATATTATAATGCTATTTAATTTTATTTGTGTTCAACAATTTCATAGAAATATTATTTTTGTTTGAATTCTGCAACTGGTCAAAAGTACAATGCAGTGGTTGTACCTTTGACCATCTGAAGAAAATAGAACACTGGATCACAAGTGCACAAGTGACTTTAAATTATACTTTTTTCTTTGGTACGACAGAAATATAACAAAACTGTGACTGTTTTATATTGTTGTGTTATCATTTTTAATGAAAAATTATCAAATGTTTCAAATGTTTGTATAGCTTATGGGACTTAACTACGGGGTAATCAGTCCCTAAACTTACAAACTACTTATCAACTAGCTTATCCTAAGGACGGCACAAATATCCATGCCTGAGGGGGGACTCGAACCCCCGACCGTAATGGCCGTGCAGACCGTGACTGGAGCGGCTCAGTCCCCTCGGCCACCGCGGCCGGCTGAAAAATTATAAAAATTTATTTCACTACGACGTTGTGGTTGTACTCGTATGGACTTCCCAACAATTTCTTTGTTTAACACAACAATAATGTCATCCACAAGTGACATTGTAAAAATGTTGATATGCGTTCTGTACTGTCTCATAAATTTCACTTCAAATTTATTTTTCCCAGTGGCTTTTAAGACTTGAGCTGCAAAATATTTAACACCTTTTCTTGCATCAATAGGCACTTTAAAAGAAGCGTAAACTTGTTCGTTAATTTATTCTTGGCTCAAGGTTGGGTGAAAAATCTTGTTAGTTACATCTGCTTTATCTTGGTCTCCTGTATCATGTAATTCTTCTTCCAGATCCAGTGATGACTCATCACCACATTGGCCACACGCATTCGTCCTTTCAAAATCAGAAGAGTCATCAAAGAGAAGCTTTCGAGCTGTAGTTTTCTACAGATTTGGGAACTTTTGACTGGTCAAAGGTACAATAATAGCAAGGTTTTCATTTAGGACCACATGTACATGTTAGGTTATGTTTCAAGTTTAGACTTTTTTTACAAATATCACTCATAATTCACAGTATTATATATCAATAATGATTAATTTGAGATTGAAAATAATTTACGTGAGAAAATAACTTCGTCAAGTACATGTTTAATACTTACGTTTCTAGATACAAATGGATAAATTCGTATTTTAGAAATATGCTTCCAAACACCACCACAAAAAGAAGTGAATATGCTGCCTCTGTGGCAAAACTGTGAACTAGAGCAAGTAGTTCTCCTCTTCAAACACAGATGGCTCCAGAACTTACAGTGGTCAAAGGCAGTGGCGGCTCGTACAAAATTTGACCAGTGTGCTACAATATTACAAAAACAAACAGGAAACAAAATATACTAAAATAAAAAGCGTACTGACAACGGAAAGAACGGAGCTTAGCAATATCCCCACCACGTCATCTGCATTCTACACAAGTGACCAATGAAACTGCTTGGCTGAAAAGCGCAGTTTCACTCGCATGTTGGCTATATATTACTAATGTGGTTTGTGATTGAAGTTTTATTTACAGAAATTAAAAATTTGGACTCAGAGGTATTTGAATACGAGCCTCACACAAGTAGGTTTGAGAGACAACGCGCAAGACGCCTGAGCCAGCGCGCTATTTGACTATGTATGCCGCAATATTCGTCATTTACTATTCTTCCGCAACCGTTGCACGCTGTGCAAAGAGAAATAATGACCTGGTGCTGAAATCGGTCTCAGCACACAAGAGTCGCTAGGCCTGACGTCACGTCTGCGCATGCGCACTAGCGAACAGACGACTGCGCCGCCTCTCTGCGCACGTACCAGCGCGGCTGAATCCCACTTCAGCACACGGAGCCGGTTTCCAGCTATCGCTGCGAGAGCGCTCCAAAATGCGTTTTCATCCTTATTACTAGCATTGTAATACGTATTGGAAGGGAATTGGCATAATTTTATTGTGATGTCTGGCTCGTATTCCAAGAGAAAGGATGTAATTTTACAGCGATTTCTCGCTTGCATTCGAAGAGAAATGGCATAATTTTAGTAATATATTTACAGTGTGCTGCAGCAGATTAGCACATTATCACCAGCCGCCACTGAGTCTACGATCTAGAGCCAACTACGATGGACATAGTTGTGTTATGTGCAATAGTTATGTCAGTCAGTATTCATCCGTTATTCTGACAGTGTAATAGTGGTACGAACTATGTCTTGAGTGTATTCACATGTCTGTGGAAAAGGAGTAATGTTATATTGAGGAATTACGTGCAAACAGTACTGACGCCCAACTGTATACAGTTCTCAAAGAAAAGTTATGTATTCGTCTTTGTATATATGAATTTATGTGTCATACTAATAAATGTACATACTGTTTAAAAACTTGCATCTCCGTCGGCTCCCATACAATCCTGTATGTAGTAGCTGCCAGTAGACAGAATCTGAGCTACCTATTACAACTGTGCTCTGCCTAAACTGTTCTTGTATATGGGTAGAGTCGCATCACTGGCAACTAGTCTCAGCATTGTAGACCTGTCTCAAAAAGCTGTATGACTCTTTTTGATATAAAAAATATTAGTACATGTGTTTTCATCGGAGAGCTGTAAAAATAAACATTGATTAAAATCAGCGGAAAAAGTCTCTGGCTGCGCTACGCTAGTGCTTGCAACATCCACGAGTCATGACGAGATCGCTCTGATCATGTGCATTTTTTTTTTTTCCTTACGTAAGCCCGTCATAGCCCAAACAAAGCTAGGGCATAGATATTATTCAGTTACTGGCTGAGAAGCCGGCGTTGCCCTGTTGTGTATTTATTCTATACCTTATCTCTTTTCCCTTATCTCTGTTTATCTCTCTCGGGCCATTTCTTTCTTCCATTCCCTCCTCCCCCCCCCCCCCCCGCCTCTTTTGTGCATCACCCCTCTCCCCCTTTTCTAGAAAACGCTTGCATATCTGTCAGCTGTATTGATAGGTATCATTTGTCATGCTGTTATGGTGGTTTGCGGATTATGGAAACCCACTCCGGCCGGCCGCAATGGCCGAGAGGACTGCGGCGCGCCAGTCACGGTCTGCACGGCCACTACGGTCAGGGGTTCGAATCACCCTCGGGCATGGATGTTTGTGTCGTCTTTAGTATAAGGTAGTTCATAAGTAGTTTGTAGGTTTAGGTACTGATGACCCCCGAGGTTAAGTCACTTTAACTTTACAAACATTTAAACCCTTTCCAAGAAAAATAGCCGGCCGCGGTGGTCAAGCGGTGTGCGACGCGACAGTCACGGTCTGCACGGCCACTACGGTCGGGGGTTCGAATGGATATATGTGCCGTCCTTAGTATTAGCTAATTCATAAGTAGTTTTGTAAGCTCTACAAACACTTGAACAAGAAAAATACGACCATGAGCTAATTTTTCATGGCAGTTCGTGAAAAGGTGTCACTGTGGTGCAAGATACCCTCTGTCGTGAACCAAATTAAACATTATGTATACATGATATTTGTCTTTCATTACGTCCAATGTACCAAATTTCTTCAAAATCGGAATAAAGCTGTAGGTATGTGTCAGTATGAAAGTAAAGTACCCTCCGCCATACACCATACAAAATTTTATGTAGTCAGTAACCTTCCTCTTTTTTTGAATGTCAAGTGTGCAGAATTTCATGAAGATCGGAAGACAACTGTAGATTTCGTCGAAAAGGGATCCGTTAGTATACGTACCTTCTGCCATGCACCATACGGAAATTTATGGAGACAGTGACCTTTCTCATTTCATCGCAGTCGGATGAACTGCATGGCAGCGAGATAAATACGAATCTAATCTCAACTGGCGACAAACATACAGCATCAACAATTTTTAGGTTTCTGAGCATCACCTTCACGGTTCAAATATGACCTTAAAGTATCCAGGATCCACTCAAACACAAACACAAAATATGTACAAAATCAGCCCAGTGGTTTAGGAGTTCAGTGCCATACGCACGAAGAGCAGTTTGAATGGCTAAAAGGACGATTAAGTTTTTCCATATAACTTTTCATAAAAATATTCCCCGGACATCAAGGGGGGAAAATGGTACTGCCGTTCCCGAGTTTCGCTTTTACCAAAACATTCGGCAATTTGTATTAATTTATAAAAATTCTTACAACTGAAATTAATATGTCATGAAAGGTTAGCCGGCCGCGGTGGCCGAGGGGACTGAGGCGCTCCAGTCACGGTCTGCACGGTCACTACGGTCGGGGGTTCGAATCCCCCCTTGAGCATGGATATTTGTGCCGTCCTTAGTCTTAGCTAGTTCATAAGTAGTTTGTAAGCTTAGGGACTAATGACCCCGTAGTTAAGTCCCATAAGTTCTACAAACATTTGAACATTTTTTTGATGAAAGGTTCAAGTTCATATAAGCTTAACTTAGTTTGTAACTGACTCATCAATAAAACTTCCATAACAGTTGTTTCATTGGTGTTACATAGTTCCATCTCTAACTTATTTTCGCTCAAATTTTGCTGTGCGACGTCGCTATGAGACAACAGTTAACGGGAAGTGGTAAAGCAGCTCTTGCTGATCTTCTTCGAAACTTCCTTCTCTGGGTACTCTGGAGAGAAAAGTTGAGAACGGCATAACGCGGCCGTTCAATCTCAGTCGCCGTTGGCGGCAACGATCAAACTTTCTCCGCCGCTCTGCAGATGACGTACCCAGCGGGCCCAATATTTGTCTTGTCGCTTACTGGTGCTGAAAGCCTGGCAATAGTCTTACCACAACTTCATAAATAAGCTCCAGTGTCCGGCTTAAGAATTCAAAAATGTGTTTTAGCAAGCAAGCATTGGCTGGTATTGATCGCATAATTTGAAGGACAGCGCGAAAAGGGGTGGGAAAAAATTGTTCTATGCCTTCTACCTGCTAATACGAGTAAACAAGGCATTTTTGATGAGATGTAGTCAGAAGGTGTTACATGACTTGGTATTAGCGTCTTATGTCTCCATTCCTCTCCACAAATCTCACAACACTGAATAGTAAACGATTTGATCTGTGTACACTTAGAAACTATACATAAGAGACATTCGAGAAAGGATCCGGCGCCTCATAATAAAGGAAATATTCCAGCGAAACTTCTAACAAAGTCACCGTTCTTTACTCAATACCTCATTAAAAAGTCACCAGAACTTCATCCTAGCGTTCTCGGCAGTCATATTTTGACTCCGTGATGACGGAGTGTTCATCAAAATGTTCAAATGTTTGTAAATCTATCGTGTTTATCAGTCCGTATCTTACAAACTACTTAAACCTAGGTAAACTAACCTACGGACAAACACACACACCCATGCCCCAGGGAGGAATGGAACCTCCACGGCGAACAACCGCGCGCTCCGCAGCGAGACGCTTTAGACCGCTCGGCTACTCCACCGCGGCGAGTGTTCATCTTCCGGAGATATAGGCAGTTGACGTAGGTGTGTTTTTAAGCAACTCTAACATCGTATATGCTGGCGGAAGTTCGAATATTCACATCTTCAGCATTTGTAGACGTGTTCGTTTGTTATTTGTTTACCAGTTATGTTCAAATGTTTGTATAGTCTATGGGACTTAACTACGGGATCAGTGCTTAGTGCTTTGTTATTTGTAGTTCATCATGTGTGCTATACCTGTTTCGATAGTTTTGTGCGCGAACAGTAATTGACAAACATTCTACTACTCTTGATTTCCACATTGTAACTGTGATGTGGCCACTTCCTTCTTAGGTATTGCTTGTTTAGTAGTCATTATCTGATGATGGTCATTACGTAAACAATACCGGTAATATGTACGTTACAAGTTTTTTTGTTTTATTGCCCTCAAGACAAATAAACGGTTATTCGAGTGGTTTCCAAATTTTTTTGGTATTACTTCTGTTGTCTTTGGAGGAGATACGCCAGTTGCGGAATTTTAGTGTTTGGCACTGGACAAAAAAAGATATACTACTAAATGGTAGAAGAGTGAAAAGACTCGGTTGATTACGTTCTCCACATTCTAGAATATTTATTATAAACCTCGGCACGATATACAGACTTTTCACCATTAATAACACACATATAATAAACCAATGTTTATACTGTTATTATATATTTATATGATTAATACTGAATCAAAGCTTTCTAAAGAAAACTTTCACTATTGCACCGTACATCAATGTTATTTTATTTTACACAATCATGTAAAGTGCAAGTTGAAATGTTCTGAGATGCCCGGTCCGACTAGATCCGATTATGTTCAAATGTTCAAATGTTTGCAAAGCTTATGGGAGTTAACTACGGGGCCATCAGTCACTAAACTTACAAACTACTTATGAGCTACCTACAACTAAGGACGGCACAGATATCCATGCCCGAGGGGGGATTCAAACCCCCGCCCGTAGTGGCCGTGCAGAACGTGACTGAAGCGCCGCCGTCCCCTCGGCCACCGCGGCCGGCATCCGATTATGGAAATAACATGTAATTATCTGCTCTTGCAAATTCTTTGTAGCCTGCTGCAACATTTAAGAAACTATCAAAGACATATAATACGACTGACATTAACGTACAGTTGATTAGAGCCTATTCACTGTACGTTTTAACTATTCAAATTCAAATGTTTGTATAGCTTATGGGACTTAACTACGGGGTCATCAGTCCCTAAACTTACAAATTACCTATAAACTACCTCATACTAAAGACGGCACAGATATCCATGCCCGAGCGGGGATTCAAACCCCCGACCGTAGTTTTAACTATTGCTATGATTAGAACTGAAGTAATACCAAGTATTTTTCATGCATTTTTGTCACTATTACGGTGATCGGAGGTTAATATCATATCGTTACTCTAATAATTTCAGACTGGTTTTCTACAGTCGTCACTTTGATGAATGTTTTAAGCCTGGTTTCCAGATAGTGTTGTTGGTGAAAAATTAGTTTCGTCATTTTGAGCTGAAATAATACGCGAGGTGACTTCCCATGTACTTTGAGACTATTTTAGCATCATACAAAGTCTGTGAAAGCCACTACAAAAGTTACTGTCACTTTCTGTCACTCCAAAACAACATGTTACCTATTGACTATGGGAAGAAATTCAGCGGTGACATCAAGACAAATTAAGTAGAGCCGAGTTATGGTAGTCGCCTCTACAAGATGTCAGGGAAGAAGCAGATAAAATTTGCTAGACTTTACATTCGGATTTGATTATCCATAGCCATTCACATTCAGAATTTTGTATTCATTTTGCTGTTAAGGAATGAAACGCTCGAGTCTACCAGTTAAGGTATTTCAAGATTTCATTACACCCTTTTACATGGCATTCACACCTCTGACTATTGGTACTGTTCTCGGCATACAGTGATGTTCAGTACCAGTGCAAGATGCGAGTCTCATGCGAGAGAGCAGTGTTCAAATACGAGAAATACATTTGTTTTGTATGCATTCTGTCTGGTTAACAAACTGCAATTTCAGTCTGCACCAGAAGTATAAAGACCTCTAATTTGGTAATCTATTGTAGGAAGTATTCTTCCACTTCTAAGACGTACTAACACTGTGTAACTTCAAAATCTCTTTATAACGAGACTGAGTTATAACTATTACTTGTTACTCCATCCACCTTTCTAGATTCGTGTATTGGACAACTTTCCCCACTTTAAGATAAGAGCTAGCAGCAGACAGAAGAGATGATGCTATGCTGTTTGTTATCCAGAACGTGAAGAACATATTATGGAACCATATAAAGGCGTTATGTTTCTTAAATATTCTCGAAACGTCATTCAAATCTGTGACTTCTGAAACTGTTCTTGGCATACAGTGATGTTCACTACCATTACAAGATGCGAGTCTCATGCTTGAGAACAGTATTAAAGTTTGAGAAATACATTTGTTTTGTATGCATTCTGTTTGGTTAACAAACTGCAATTTCCAATCTTCACCAGATGTGTAGAAACTTTTAACTTGCTTAGCTATTGTAGAAAGTATTCGTTTATCCATTTAACGTACCAACACTGTGTAACTTCAAAATGTCCGTATAACGAGACTGAGCTTGAGATATTACTACTTACTTCTTCCAACTTTCATGATTTGTGTAGTGGACATCTTTCTCCACTTTACGTGAAGAGATAGCAGCAGACAGAGAAGACGATGGTAAGGTGTTTGTTATCCAGAACGTGAAGCACATATTATGAAACCTTATTCAGGCGTTATATTTTTTTTAATGTTCTCGAAACGTGAAAGTTTTTCGTTGAATACTCAACGGTCGCAATACTTACTCTAAATTTGACGTTGCTGTATTCAGGAAAATTGTTATCTTGCTGTTGTTAATGTAAAATATTTTGTTGATGGCCTGTTGATGGCAGCAATTGCTAAAACAGGTAGAATATAACAAATAATAATATTTTTAGCTCTGCCGCAAGAATTATTTTTTCACTAAACACAATGAAACTGTAATACACGCGAGCCTGAAACACGGCATTAAGAGTGAATTCTCAGGTGGTAAAGCCTGCGCTATAATGTGTCAGAGGCCACGTGCTGCTTTCTCAGTGAACATTTTTCTTGCGAAACCTCGTGGCCTGGCGGGAATCAGGAGTTACTGCCGACGTAAATTTCAGGCTACAAAGGCTGCCTCCATTCAGAACCAGCAGGCGCGTAGCAGCACGTGAGCTCGTCCGGACTTTCACATAGACGTGAAAAATTGCTACCTGTTGCTTTAATTTTCACATATTGCGAAAACACTCCATATTGCTCACATTCAACAAACGGATGATGTTGTACACTTTCCAACAAGACTCAGTTTATATTCACACTAGCGTCAGTTCACGGCATTGCTGTGTACTTTTTATCCCATTAATTTTGTTAGTCCCTCTACTTTTCCCACTCTTTCAACCAATTTCTAATCTACATTTTGTCCATTTCAATTTATTTTCATGTAACTCAATCCTTATGACGTGATATCTCCTGATAATTATATAATACAACAATGAAATTTTCGAGGTACACAGATTGGAACTTCAGAAAAATATTGATGATATGTTTTTGGAATAGTAGTAAATACGTGTTAAGTTACAGTCTCGTACTATCGAGGCGGCTTTTCATACATTTCATGTCTCCTGAATCATGTGGCATAGGTGTTTCGTAAACCCACAACGATTTTTTTTTTTTTTTTTTTTTTTTTTTTTTTTGGTGATGGTATGTAACATAAGTACAACGTTTAATTAAAAACGACCGAGTAGTTTAGGAGTAAATGTGGAACAAACACACACATTCACAGTAGTAGAGCAGTACGGATATAAGACGGCCTTAAACTCGGCCATTGACCCCTGGAGAGGTTATTATGCAAATGATTATTCAGGGTAATATATTACAGTTCCACATGTCAAAGAAGGGGGCTAAGGGAGGGACCCCCAAACCTTATGGGTATCAGATTACGAGTTACACTACATCCAATAAGAGCACCACTACTCTCTACCCCAAATTTGCATATTTTGTACCTCTAAATTCCCAGAGCCCAGGTAATTTACATGTCTATGAAATTAGGTCTTTACATTACACAATTCCTTCCCCCCGCCACACCACCTTCCCCATAGAGGGCTTCGGAGTTCAATAGCATCGAGGTTTACGTTACTGACTATAAAAATTCGCTTGTAGCTGGATTTATACATGTGCACTCAGAACCACCCACTCCCCTTCCAGCCGCGGTGGAGTAGCCGAGCGGTCTAAAGCGTCTCGCTGCGGAGCGCGCGGTTGCTCGCCGTGGAGGTTCGAGTCCTCCCTGGGGCATGGGTGTGTGTGTGTGTGTTGTCCGTAGGTTAGTTTAAAAAAAAAAAGATGTTCAAATGTTTGTGGAACTTATGGAACATAACTACGGTGTCATCAGTCCCTAAGCTTACAAACTACTTATGAACTAGCTAAGACTAAGGACGGAACAAATATCCATGCCCGAGGGGGGATTCGAACCCCCGACCATAGTGGCCGTGCAGACCGTGACTGGAGCGCCTCAGTCCCCGCGGCCACCGGGGCCGGCGTAGGTTAGTTTACCCAGGTTTAAGTAGTTTGTAAGCTACGGACTGATGACCACGTAGTTTGGTCCGATATATTTACAAACATTTGAACATTTGAACTTCCCCTTCCAATCGAGCCCCAGATTCTAGGCTTTGAGGCTCAAATTCCATTGCTAGCTATATAAGATGTCCACCAGATCTAATGGAATATTACAATAAGTATGTATCAAACTGTACAGAAATAAGTAAAAACCTTCATTTGATTATAAAATGTAAATAATAAAACAGTAATATGAAGTTGCTCACAAGTGATTTACTTAAAAGTATGTAGCACTAATGCTGGTAAATGGTAAAAAAAAAATATATAAAAAAAAATAAAAAAAATAAAAAAATAAAAAAAAAATAAAAACCAGCCTTTGAAGCCTAACCTGAAGCGGCATCACTGTGCAAATTTTTATATTGAATAATGTTAATACACTATTGATACACAGCTAATCGAATACTGTTAATTTAATACCTATAAACTCTGTAAACTCTGTAAAGTACGTACAGTGATGGTATTTCCAAGTTAAATAACAGCTGATCTGCAAAACAGATTAAAAAGAAATTGTTGCTATTAAAAACGTAATATGAAAAATCTTATTCTGTGTTCAAGAGAGGGCAGCACTTGGTTCGTATGAAATAAATACCACAGATTATTAAATAAAAAGTAATACCTATCAGTTCTATAATGGAAGTTCTGTGATGCTGTTTCCTTGCTGAATAACAGCTGAAATGCAGCAAATTAGGCTGAAAAAGATGTTTGCCATAAAAATATTTTGCTGTCTCAGTTTAATCATGCGTTTAATGTCAGCACTGGCGTAAGGCGAAAACGTGTTCTGTCAAGCTTAATCACACCTTCAACAGATGGCAGCACTGGCTAAGTATGTAAAAATACTCGTATTTTGTTCTCTGTAGACACTGCATGATTTATTAATTTATTTCCCTCATTTGTGACGCATTGTAACATTTCTAACATGGTCGCTATTGAAACTTCCTGGCAGATTAAAATTGTGTGCCGGAACCGGCACTCGAACCTGCGACCTTTGCCTTTCGCGGGCAAGCGCCCTACCACTGAGCTATCCCGACACGACTGACAGTCCGTTCTCTCAACTTTACATCCTCCAGTACCTCGCCTCCTTCAATTTTAATCTGCCAGGAAGTTTCATATCAGTGCATACCCCGCTGCACAGTGAAAGTTTCATTCTAGGTCGCTACTGTTTTTATAGTTGGTTTATTGACATTTTACAATTCTAATGTCTCCTCCTGCATGTTATATTTATATCCACTAGGCTCAGATGATCAGTACATGCAAAAGGATCTTATGAAAAGTGTGTAATCTGATTTTCCTGAAATGGGTATTGCATTATTCAGAAACACGATGGCTATATGGTCAATGAAAGCAAAACGACCCTACGATAAGTGTGTAATGTGACACTCTGATGTGTCTTATCTGTAACAGTATGTAATGTAATTATCATTTTGTGAGGGTAACCGACAATAAAAAGTTTCGGGAAAGTTTTAAATAGTATTTGAAGTTCATTGGTATTAACTGGAAGTATTCTTTCTTGAGTATGGATCGACCAAGTTATAATGTTTAAGCATCATCAGTTTTAAGTCAGACACAATATTTGCAATACTTGCTTTGTCGTTTCAATCATTTGTTAAGATTGTATCTCTTAAGGAATGAAATAGGATCATTTATAATAGGTAAATCGGTCAACGATCGCTTTCGGCCTGTCAATGTCTATCTTCAGATGTGTAAAACGTTATAAGATACACTAACGTACAGAATGTAGTCAGATAATTACGCATTCAAGAAGAGAAAAATTAGCGTTGTGTTGCTCATGTGGCTCTGGCTTGACTCCTCAAAGCAGACGTACGGTTCTCTCTGTTTGGTGATTGGTGCTGGTGGCTGAATTATTTTTTTTTTCCCGTTAACAGGCCTCAGCCGATTGGGAAACTTTACATGGAAAGGCGTTAAAAATAAACGAATGAAAGTAAATTACAATAATTTGTATATTGTTATGTATACAAGGAAGTTTTTAAAAATGGGTATAGTAAAACTAGTATTTATAAGTTTTGAACATAAAACATTTGTTGACGGACATCCACAGCTAAGATGATACATCTTTAATAAAAGGGTCCGCTTCAGCTGTTTTAAAAAAAAAGACCGGCTTCGCGACTTACAGTCGCATCTTCGGAGTAAATACAATTAAAGCATAAAAGCAGGGGCTCGCCAATACAATCAACAACCACCCCAGCTTTCAGAACACTTCACACAAAACAGCAAGGCGACAACCGCCCTCGTCGATCAAAGCACCTGATAGAGCCAGGCGGCACGGACAGCGACGTGTAGTTTACATCCAACCACGTCACTGTCCGTGCCGCCTAGCTCTATCAGATGCTTTGATCGACGAGGGCGGTTGTCGCCTTGCTGTTTTGTGTGAAGTGTTCTGAAAGCCTGGGTGGTTGTTGATTGTATTGGCGAGCCCCTAGTTTTATGTTTTAACTGTAAGTGATCCGAAGATGCAACTTTAAGTCGCGAAGCCGGTAGTCGTTTCTAAAAAAGTAAAACAGCTGAAGCGGACACTTTTATTAAAGATTTATAAGTTTCTCTTAAAAAATTCAATGATTTTCGTCTTTTGGGATTAGTGAAATTAATTTCTGAAGCGATATCGTTATCAATAGAAATATGAATATATATATATATATATATATATATATATATAGAAGCTGGCGTTCAGGATATAACCGCTGTATTTCACGAAGTTGGTTCAATCAAGTTGGTTCACCCAATCGGAAATTTAGCCAGAATCGCTTCCTAACAGTTATTTATTTTCTGACTACCGGTTACGGTTAACTAAGTCTTCATCTTCAGATCAGCATTGTCTACCAAATATTTTTTATTCGCTTGCACATACTTCAAGTAAGGTTAAGATTTTCATGTGCAAACATTGCACGAAATCTCAGAACAAAATTAAAACTTTTAAAATTTCCTTGTAACACGAAACTTTTAAAATTTAAAATTTTGTGTAGTTCAGATATGTACAAGCAGATGACCAGTATTTAGTAAACAATGCTCATCTGATGACTTTGTTTGCAACTGTTCAAATGTTTGTAAACCTACTGGACTAAACTGATATGGTCATCAGTCCTTACACTTACAAACTACTTCAACTAATTTGCACTAAGGACAATACACACACACACACACACACACACACACACACACACACACACACACAAGTCCATGCCTGAGGGAGAACTCGAAAATTCGGCAGGAACGGCCGCACAGTAAGTTAGATCGACTTCTTCCTGAAAGGTCAGGTAATGATACCAGTCAACTGTCGTGAATCAGATAGTGAAGCAAGACGTTTACGTACAGCACGAAACACACACACGCTTAAGACACCGTGTCCACCAATATATATTAGATTGGACAAGATTAGATTAGATTAATACTTGTTCCATAGATCATAAATACGACATTTCGGAATGAAGTGGAACAGTTTAATAAACGGTGACTATACATGGCACTGAATATTTTAATGATTTTTAAATGTATTTCTGAGTTTCATATTTTATGACAACATAATTTACCCCTTCCTGTGCCGAAGTTATATTTAATCTTAACCTTTAGACAAGTTATATTTATTAGTCTTGAATTTGACGACAGGAAGTTTCAACCGCTGCAATAATAATGAAAAAACTTTCCAAAAGGAGGAACCAAGGGTTGTTTGACATCATACAGAACTGCGTAAGAGCATGTATTCGGATCTGACATATTACTGACCGGGCGTGAACGTTCTACTTGTATGTGCCCATGGCTTTGCCTCATTGATCTCGTATTGTTATCCGTTTAGTGAAGTCACATGATCCTTCATCATATTTACGTAGATCCATTTATTTCGAACCATCCCTTTTGGGCGTATAACTTCTTTTTGCCACTCTGTAAATAAGTTGCGTTTAGATAAGAGCGCGCTGTGTAAGTCGTGCATACGGTAAGATAGCGTCAATCATTGTGTGGCTTCCGCACAGGCAGCAGCAGTGAACGGCTTCAGAGATGCCTCGTTCTGTCTACCAGTGTACAAGAGTGTTGACTGGTGAATCAGGTGTTGGTAGCACTGCTCTAGAGAAGATTTTGCATGGTCGTATTACTTTTGTGGGAGCCAGATTTGATTTCAATATAAAAAGTCTTAAAGTGACTGGGGGATCTGGATTGCTTACTGTAGCGATTGTTCGCACAATTGATGCTAAATAGGGTGGCCTTGAATCTTTTCCAGAGAGGGACATTGGTGCATTTCGAACGTCGAGTATTGCGGAGGTACCTAATAAAGCTGGTACTTCGTATTTTGTAGGTGACAAACCATTTTGTTTAAGGACGAGGAATAGGCGTCGTGTATCAGGCGACGAAGGAGTACATGTTTGGGTCAAAGTGTCTGGCCCATTAGAAGAAAAATGTAATGTTCAGGGTGATGTTTTATTGTATTATCATAATTAGATAAAGTTTATCCTTACCGTCTTTCCTTTTCTATAATAAACGAAATAAAAAAATAAAAAAAAAGAGAGAGAGAGAGAGAGAAAAGAAAAAATACCACACACACACACACACACACACACACACACACACACACACACACAGATTGATATCAACAAACGCCGAGAAGCTATGCTTGGTGTTGTAGCTCTCAGGGGCACTCACGCTGAACCACACACTTGAAGA